>JAGVSQ010007830.1:0-14948 GCA_022683975.1 Rhyacophila evoluta
AAGAATTGTGGACAAACGAACGAACATACATATTTTGACTTTTATATATTAGATTTCTATATTGACTGGAAAGAAAGAAGGACGTAGCCCGCATAGAACAAATTTTACATAAGGCGCAAAAAGCTTTTGTTTAATGATTTTAAGCCAAAGTTAAAACATTAGATAGACACAATCTTCAGAACGAAAACTGGTGCTTTATTTACTCAATATGATATTAATTTTATAATTATATAATAATTTTTAAAGAAAACCCAATACAAATAATGAGTGTGAAGTCTTCTTTCCTGGTTGCAAATTTCACTAGCCATTCTTTTTTCAAACTTAAAACTTAAATTTAGATACTACTTACTTTGGAATTTTTAGTTTACTTTACATCCTTTGATGAAACATGTATTAAGTTGTAAAAATTGTCATTATCAAATAAAAGCTATTCTGAAAAACTGAGAATTACGTCCTTTTGTCCATAATATGATTATAAATAGATTAAAATAAAAAATGGTGCTTATTTTTTATAGACAAATTAATTTGAATTTAATTTTTTAATTTAATTAAACAATAGTTTACTGTTGAAATATAGCGTCGCTTTTACTAGAAAAGCCGTATTAATATTAAGCCAAAATTCGATGATATAATATTACAGCTAAGATAGTTCACGGATTATGTAAATTCATATGCTAACTATAGTCCTAAGATATTCTTAGCGGCTTAAAATATAATTCGTTCTTTACGACATTGTATACTGCAAATAATCCGGGTGGCTGGTGAACAAATGTTTGATCATGAGTTGATGTTTTGAATTATTTTTTTATGATTTATAAATACTTTTGGCAGAAATCAATATAATTTAAAGTTTTAGTACTCAAATTAAATTTTTTTCTGCTAAAATATTTTTATTATCTCCCAGGTAGCGTAGTCAGTAGAGTGCGCGCCTAGCAATCCGGGGAATGCGGGTTCGATTCTCCATCTGTCGAATTTTAAAAAATCCGAAAATGCAGGACTGTATGCTCATTAGGTTGAGCAATTGTCTGACAAACAATTCTTGTGAAAATAATCTGTCAAGTCGGTTCACATTGCGGAGATTTGTATACTTACTTTTGGAGAGGATATCTTCATACTGTATAAATCCATATGCGCCAATTCGGGAGGAAACATGGCTTAAAAAAAATATTATTTAAAAAAAAATATTATTGGATCGGAAAATTTTGCTGATTTGTATTTTTATATATCGACTGTGGAAAGGAAAAAGGACATGACCCACGTAAAACAAATTTTACAGGACGCACAAAAAAATTTATTTAATGATTTCGAGCCAAAGTAAGAACATTACATACAAACAACTTTGATGTGCTTGACGATTAAAACTGGTATTTTGTTTGCTCAATATTATATTAATTTAATAAGTTGTTTAAGAAGAACCAACAAAATTTATTTCGAGGAACATCTTTTCCCTGATTGCAAATTTCATAATTTTTTCAAACTTAAAATTTAAAATTAAATTTTTTTTTTTTAAAACTTATTTTTTAAATTTTTTTAACTTAAAGTTAAATTTAAAAACATGTTTTAGTATTTTTAGCATACATCCTTTTGATTGAACGTGTATTAAGTTGTATACATTCGAATTATTGAATAAATGCTATTTTGAAAAATTGAGGGAAAAGTCCTTTTCCTTTTTCACAGTTAATATGCAAACAGTATACATTTAGTTATTAATATCAATCATAAAACTTATGATAGAATTGACTGGTTTACTTAATAAGACTGATTTATCAAGTTTTAATTTGTATTATGTCTTAAACATTAAGTAACTCAGTCGTATTAATTAAATTCTTAAGAAAAAATTGTTTTGTTCATTTGAAAAGACAAAGTAAACATTTTATAGAAAAAAAACTTTAAGAAAACCATGAAACAAGTCTACTCTTTCTAAGCCTAAGAAAGTTATTTCTTCACTGTTAAAAGTATTTTCCTTATTTCACCTTTTACGCCTAAAGGCTATTTTTTTTGAAACAGTAATGAAATATTTCTCAGACAAATTAATGTTTTTTGTGCTAAATCATTAATGGTATACTTTTTTCATCCGTATTGTGCGATTCACAATTAATTCAATCATCTATATTTAGTATTAAACTGCAAGTAGCCCAAAAACCGATTTTTAACTTCAAATTATTTCAAACAAAAATACAACACACGCACGTCGACAAAATTACCATTATTCTTTTAAAATTATTAACACATTTCAGTGATTTTGTTAATCTATTTGAAATGAAGGAATGTGCTGAAATAGTTTCATATTTAATATGTAAGAAAAGCTAATAGTAGTAATTTGAAGAAATAACGCTTCAATTTGATAATTTTTTACTTAAAATATTGCATTTAAAATAATAAGAACAATTTGAACAAGTATTTTTGCATAGAAATGACATAGCAGTGTGTTAACCAGAAGATAAAATCAATTTCAAAATTATTGAAAAGTAGTACCGAAAAACATACTATGTCGTTAATAATACAAAAAATACTTAATATTATCTTTTACATTTTGGGATAGTGAAAAATGTTCACTTTGGAAATAGACCCCTCAAATAAAAATACAGACTGGATGTTTAACCGGTTGAAAGATTGGAAAATTCTAACGAAAGAAATCTGTCAAGATAACATTTCTAAGATTTATTTACATTCACCTTTTTCTACTTTTACGTTATTTTTTCTACTAACTATGTAAGTACATTTTCACACATATAAAATTCGTAAGGTATATTTTTGAAAACGACGTGGTAAAAAATGATATCAATATAACTTATCGAGATAAGTTATAAGTACGTTTGGGTTAATATGTAATAATTTTATATCGAAATAATAATAAGTAAAAGATTTTTTTAAACATCCCTTTTTATAAGATTCTTTATATTCCGAGTACCGGACGAAGATGACGAATTTTAAATAAAATGCTGAGATTTGAATGAAAATTGTGTAGTCTTACTTCTTTCATACAATGTATTCTTCTTCGGTAGATAACACTTTTTCCTATGTGTTTAATAAGTTTTGAATACGTTTAGAATAAAATTTAAATTATTCTTTGATGCCGATTTTTATCTCTTCTATGTTTCAATTTTTTTGCCGAACAAATAATGCTGTATCAATTTGAATAAGTGATAGTCCAAATGAGGAAAGTTTGGTGTTTTTTTAAGCCATATTTTTCCCAAAGTGGCGCATATGAATCTACACTAAGAAGAAGTCCACTTCTAAAGTGGAGTATATGGATTTCTGCAATGTGGAGAAGTCTTGATTATTTTCCACGAGAATTGTTTGTCAAATAATTGCTAACCCAATGGCCATCCGGCCCTGTATTTTTGGATTTTTAAAATCTGACAGAAAGGGTATCGGATCCGCATTCCTCGGATTGCTAAGCACGCATGCTACCAACTAAATTAACCGGGGAAGAAAAATATTTTTCATGCACGCTCTTTTATTTTTATTTCTCATTTTCAATTGGTAAGGTAAGGTCGAGTTGCATAAAAAAATTAGAAGCGGTTGATGATCTTTAATCTTATTGTCCTCGTTGGTGCTTAGTAAATGCAACAAATCTCGCTCATTATTTTTTACCACATGCAAGGATTTTATAGTAAATAATCTCTCTGGAATCCATCATTCATTTAAAAATAGGCCTTTAGGTTGTTTGGTTTGAATATAATACCCAATGTTTGCTCCCAGTCACACAAATTTGTAAAACATTTCTTTTCTCTGTTTTATTATTAAGTTACGACACATACTCGCTCGCACCGTATTATTTTTTTTAGTAAAACCTTACTACTTGTTCGTTACTATTTTTTACTACTACTGAATAAGTGATTAATTCATGAAAAAGTAGAAAGTAATTAAAAACATCTGTTATGTAGTATGCGTAATTAAAATAGTTTGTACAATTTTATTTGAATCGCTTGATTGAATTTACAGGAACTAATAAAACTTTATTTTATTTGAAATCGTTTCAAAAACAATATCAATGGCCACAAATGCCATTTTTTATTCTTGACGTAAAAAATTTTATGTCTCTATGTAGATTACTTTCATTATACTATAAGCAGTCGTAAAACTTATTCGGACTTACTTTGGCCGTAAAACTAAATTAGAATTTCAATTATGGATAACAGGACCTAAATTTTTGCGACAAAAGCCAGCATCATTATCATAATAATATGATACGCACCCTTAAAATTGAATACAGAGAAAAGTTTAAATGATTAAAGTTTCATTATAGCTTATGAAATGTTTTTTTATCGTAATTATGACTAAAATCGAGTATTTAGAAAAAAGAAAGATAGTCATAAATATGTATTGAAATAAAACAGTACAATTTTCATCTTTTTAAAAAGAAAAAAAAGGATCACAAATTGTAACACTGTAAAAAATGCAGCGAATATTTTTTTTTAACAACATGTTTACTTCTAACATGGAGCATATAGATTTACACAGTATGAAGATATCCACTCCAAAAGAGGAGTCTATGGATTTCCGCAATATGAAGATTTTCTTGGCAGATTATTTTTCACGAGAATTGTTTGTCAAACAATTACTCAACCCATTCGGCATCCAGTCCTACATTTTCGAATTTTAAAATCCAACAGATAAAGAATTGAATCCGCATTCCCTGGATTGCTAGGCGCGCATGCTACCAACCACGCTACCGGGGAGACAAAATATAAACCAATTGAAATATTTAATTTAATTTTAAATATAAAAGACACCTAGCTCCATAGTATGATATTATATAATTTTACTAGGTTAGTTAGTAAGTTATGTCTTAGTTATTTGGTAAATATGATAAAATATTTGAATGTATGCATAATAATATAATTATATTTGAAATAACTTTGAGATTTAATTTAAATTCAAAAATAGTTTTCAAAATCACGTGATATCAATTCAATCAATGTGATTGACATATTTCAGTGACAGTGATAAAAGTAGCTTACAAATCCGGTATAGATATTAAAAGCTTTGTGGCTTATTTTCATGCTGAATTTGAACAAAAAGCTCTTTCTGGCTGAAACTACGTGTTTTTGCACACTTTCGAACATAATTTACTCTGTTATTTAACCAAAGTTTATAAACTAAAATCACAGAAAGCATTTTCGTCTTGTTGAAAGAACGTTTTCTTTGTCAAAGAAGTGTTATGAAAACATTTAAGATTTGATTTAACAAGTTAAACAAAAGGAGTTTGTAATGATTATTTACTGAAAGATAAGCACTCAAATATTTTGCTTTTTAAGAGATTTGTGTGGAGCATAGTATTTTGTTCCGGTATTTAACAATAGGATAACAGCTCGTTTTAACAAGTTTGTAAAAGTTGTTGACAACTAACAGCCATAAATGTCGTTAACGGTTCTTTTTACCGACACTTTACCTGTTCACATTATGTGCCCTTTGCCCTACTCATCTCGTTTAAAAAAGAAAAAAAATCTTTCAAGATTGTTATCGTCAAAAGTACTTTGAAAGAGTGAATTATTATTAAAAAACCCATATTTCCTGAATTTATGGTTAAAAAATTGACATAACATGTAAGGAACTTTCAGATCTAGAAAGTTTTTATAAAAAGCCATAAATTTTTCTATCAAGCAAAAGTATTATAAAAACTCAGGGAGTATTTACCAGTTTAAAAATACTTAAACTGACATTTGGTAAAACATAGAAAATAAAAAAAATTGTAAAGATATCCTCGATAGTTTTGTTTTGATGAAACTTAATGTTTTAATATTAATATTTCTAAACGCAAAAATAACGGTATAGCGTTCAATATTTAATTTTTTTTATAAAAACTCTTCGGGAGTTTAACAATCAGCACAGATTAATAAACTGATATGGTTTTATTAGACATATTAATTTGATTGAAACTTGATAGTATGTAAAGAGTTGTGTATATTTCTAGTTTCAGTTATAATATCGGTGATATAAAGCTTTTTGAATACTTAATGATCTCGTAAAGCTTGCTAAAAGGGCACTATGTTGTATGAATATTTTGTCCAAAAATGTATGAAAACATTTTGATTTAAGAGTCTTCTTTGAATCTAAATCGATTACTTTTTGATGAGGCATGTTAAGCAAAATTTTGAATTTATAAACTTATAAAACAAAACTATTGTTCTTCTTTTGTGTAAGATATAAACGTTAATAATTTATGAGAGATTAAACAAATTAAAATTTAATTGAGTGAAAAAATCACTGAATAAGTAATTTATATTTTTTATTTATAGTATAATTGAACTCCAAAGTTCTCGCATTAAAAATATCATCTACTAAATCAAAAAAAGTCATTATTGTAACGGACTTATTCTCGCATTAAGCAAATTTATATGAAAGTTTCAAAAATAATGTGTTCGTTTTGGTTTTTTATCTGCAGTTCTAAAACTGTTGAATCATTCCATAAATATTTAATGTTTATCCTAAAATATTATCCTAGTATAAATTCAAAGAAACTAATTATCTTATAAATATTTTAGGAGTATATAACGACCTGTTTCTATTTAAGGAATACTGCCCTGGATCCAAAAATACTTTATCCTGTCTTTCTCAAAAGTTGAATTAATGTACAAAGCTTTGTCACTTTTTGGCAATTGAATGGCGTTTGAATTTACATTTAAATTAGTTCTTCCTTTCATAGTGTATTCAGATAAATAAATCGTATTTCTAAACTGCATCCTCCTTGCTTCTTGTAAGTTTGATAAGATAGCTGTGTCAATGGATCTTTGCCTTCTTCATCTGATTGACGTTTGAAAGACTTCAAACATGTTTGCGAGATAATATGGCGTATTAGACTTAATTAAAATAGTATAAAGAAGGTAGGTTAGTTGGTAGCGTGCGTTATTAGCAATAAAAAAAATGCGAGTAAGATTCCAAACTGTCGGATTTAAAACATCCAAAAATACGGGACTGGATACCCATCGAGTTAAGCAATTGTCTGACAAACAATTGCCGTTAAAAATAATCTGTCAAGTCTTTACACTGAAAAAATCTATATACTCAACTTTTGGAGTGAATATCTTCACACTGTATAGATCCATATGGTCTATTTTTGGAGCGAACATGATTTAAAAAGAAAATGACAAAGAATATATTAAAATACATGGATGATAGCGTTCCAAAAATGCAATATTTAAATCTCTACAGTATAAAGATGTTTATTACAGAGATGAAATAAATGTTTAGAGATTACCACCAAATTAGGTATAGAGTTGTACATTTTTAACAACCATGTGATTTGAGCCCAAAATCTCCAGCATAGCCTTACTTTTCGGCCAACTAAAGTACATAATAACAATAAACCTATATCCTATAATATTTTATTAAAGCTATCATAAGAACTTTTTATAAAATTTATGGGCACAATATTTTTATTCATATTAGACCATTATAAATAAAAGTGAAAGAAGATATTTATTCGACTGAAAAAATATAAAAGGAAAATGGAAAATTGAGTATTGGATTTTTCCGGGACCATTTTGAAGTTAAAAACAAAAATGTTTCATGTAAATAATTGGCAGGTATTTTTCCAAGTTGTATTTTTTTTTCTTGTTTATCAGAAAATTGCTGGGCAAACCAGTTCCTGAATTGCTACGCATCTTTAGCTGGTTACACTAATTGGGCCAATTTAGCTTTCAGAATAGACCCTACGTTTTCGATCAAAACAGTAATAGCAAAGAACGGAATCCGGAGGCTAAACATTACATGTTTGCTGATAATGATTAATGAAATGAGCTTGTTTTTAGTTTTTAATTTTATATGAATTTGTGTAAAATATTTTTTTAGGGAACATACAGCTTTTATTATCATTCTAACGTATACTAATCAACAGAGAAATGCTTATTTTATTATCAATTAAATGATATATTTTTTTAAACAATTTTCGATTTTTATGAAAAACATTAAATTTTTTGTCTCCTTGGTTAGCGTAGTTGGAAGCGTGCTCGTCTAGAATCTGAGGAATACGAATTCAATTCCTTATCTTTTGGTATTTCAAAAATCTAAAAATGTAGGGATGTAGGATGCCCAATTGAACAATTATCTGACAAACGATTCTCATGAAAAATAATTTGACAAGACGTCTTCACATTATGGAGATCTATATAATCCACTTTCGGAGTGGATATTTTCACACTGTGTAGATCCTTAAACTCCACTTTGAGAGCGAACATAGTTACCCAGTATTATAATTTTCTATATAAATTAAAAACATCAACTGTTTTTTTAATCTAATATAGTCATGTCAATACGACTATTTTTATTTTACTTATTTTTCAAGCTCTCTCCATATTTTTACTATTGTTACTTTTACAATATTAACTTTGCTATCGACTATGGAAAAGAAAAAGGACGTAACCCAAGTTTGTTTACAGGAGGCACAAAAAATGTTTATTTAATGATTTTGAGCCAACGTCAAAAAATTGCATAGACACAACCTTAAAATGCACGAAGACAAAATTTGGTGTCCATTTACACAATATAAAATAAATTAAATGATTTATTTAAGAAAAACTGATATAATTGATTTTACGGGCCATTTTTTTAAACTTTAAACGTAAATTTAGACACTAGTTTGCTATTTTCAGCTTAAAATCTTTTAATAAAACGTGTATAAGGTTGTATATATTCTGATTATTGAATGACAGCTGTTTTGGAAAATTGAGGGTCACGTCTTTTTTCTTTTTCACAGTCGATATATGTAATGTTTTTACGTAACTTAAATTCTATTGTTACCATTATATGTCGTACTATGAAAGCTTCAAACGAATAATTTGTAATATTTTATACAGGTTAAATAAAAAAGATGACACCCAAGTATGAAAGTTATGAAAAACATTTTTGTTTACTGAATATAGTTTTGAAGTAAATGAAACTTCTGTGAAAGTAATACTACATATTTTTCTTTACTTTTTGTAAAGATACTATCATTGTAGCAATATTTTTTGAAAACTAAAAATATACATGGCCATTTATTTTCAATTTGATGTTTTTTGTTTATTTATAACTTTAATTCACTGTAGAAATGAAAGCTATATTTGTAAATAAATTAAGCCATCTTCACGTATTATTTGAAATGCTGTCGTGTGCAAACTTATTCGTACCGTGAATTTAAATCAAAACATCTGGAGTAATTGAAACGTGAATAAATAATGTAGGTTAGTTTTATGTAACTCATTTGTTTACATATTTGTAAACTACTGAAATATTTCCATAACATTTGTTACATAACATGCGTACATTTGATTTATTTGTATGAGATATTTTATAGAAATGCGAATTTAATTTCGAGAAATAACAAAAAAACTAGTACCATGAAATAAGTTAAAGGTTTTTGAAAATGATAAGAATCAAAGTTAAGCGTTATAGGTAAGGTTTATAATTCAAAAGTAGAATGAAAAAGATGAAACCCTCAGTTTTTTCAAAACATTTTTTTTTCGATAATCACAATGCATACAACTTAGTACAAATTCTATCAAAAATATATGAGCTATAAATGTTAAATAAGCATTTAAATAGAACTAATAAGTTAAAAGATGACCTATAAAATTTTCATTTCACCAGAAAAAAGGATTTCTACCGGATAAATTTTACGATTTTTCTTAAATTTTTCTTAGTGCACTTAGAGGTTCAAAATTTCAACAACATCATTAAACGAGGGAGTATTTTCAAATTAAACTTATTCCATTATATTAAAATGTAAAGAATTTTTTTTTTAACAAGTATTTTTGTATAAAAGAACCATTTAACATGCGAATCCGAAGAAAACAAATCAATTTTAACAACATTAAAAATAAATAAACATCGTAAGATTTTTTTTATTTCTATTTTACACAAAGAGTGAAATAAGTTCACTTTGGAAATACCCCGTCAAATATAATTTCTGTGCCTCTTGTTAAATTTATTCTGTTCGAATTACGTCCCTTTTTCTTTGTATGGTTTTATAGTAAAAAAATAATTGCACAATACTATATAACAAAAAAGTGCATATTTCAAAAAAATTTAAAGATTAAAAACAGTAAATAAAAATATTTTCTTTCTTTTTACAGTTTGAAAATTTTGTAAGCTGTAAAGAGGAGGATAATTTTATATCACATAGCGCACGACATAAGCATCACTTTTAGTAGATGATCATTTATACTTCGTACGGGTTTTTACGTTTACAATGTCACAGTGTGTACTTATGCAAAAGTGTGTGAATAAAATATCTCAGTATATAAGTATTTTTGAAAAGCTTCGAACCTTTACGAGAAATCGTCTTTAAAGAACCATTAATATATTTGTAGCTAATAAACTATATTTTTAATTATTATTAAACATTATATTCTTCATATTCATTAGGCATAATATTAAAAAAGTTAAGTGATATATAAAAACAAATAAAAATAAGGTTGTTAATATTTCTTCTAACAGATATCCTGAATGAATATCTATATATTGTTATTTATCAGTCAAAACATTAAAATACTATGGTGTGATAAAATTATACAAGTTAGTTTAGCGTGATGAATATGATGTTATAGCATGTTTTTTATTCCGATCGTCATATTCTAAAGTAAAGGTTAATTACGTCAATGAAGTGGTAGCGTAGTTTTCAAAAAACAATACTCGAATAAAACGAAAACTTAAAAGAAATTAAAGAAACATTTAAGGTCAGCATTTGGCTCATCAAAATAAGAAAGTAAATAAATACGTGGTATTTTGAGTGAAGTAAAAATGAAGCTTGATGAGCGTAGAGAGGTATAAGAAATGTGAAAAGTAGAAACTGTGTTTAAAAAACTATAAAAGCCGAAGAGAAAAGTTACGACGGCACTATCCGCCTACCGTGTTATTTAAGCACATACTTTCGTTTAAGTCGTAATTAAGACCTCATACTTAATGAAAATTAAATAGAGCCTGATAACGCTTAAGTAAGTCAAAAAAGGTGCAAAGTGCAAATATCGCGGGAAGAATTTTGAGCTTTTATGAAATACTTTAAGAGGAGAGATTGCAGCTTCCGTGAAAAGTTTTTTTTGTCGAAAGTTTATTATCGTATAATTATATAATTATTTTTTTATCGTTTTTTCTGAACATGGAGCATATGGATCGCAACAGTAAAGTAAAGTTTCATATAAGCAAGAGATTCTGAAGATAATGTATACTAAAATGTCTCCCTGGTAGGGTAATTTGTAGCGTGCGCGCCTAGTGGGTTTGATTCCCCATCTATCGGATTTTAAAAACCCGAAAATGCAGAACTGGATGCCCATTGAGTTAAGTAATTGTCTGACAAATAGTTCTCGTGAAAAATAATCTGTCAAACGTCGTTTTCACATTGCGGAGATTCATAAACTCTTTCGGAGTGGATATCTTCACACTGTGTAGATCTATATGCTCTATGTTGGGATCGAACATGGTATAAAAAAAATTGATGGCTTATATTTTGGGCCAAAATGTTGTCTATTTTTAAGCTCCAAATGTGATCTATGTGGAGTTGAATTGTGGAAATATACCCATTTCAGAAAATAGCATGCTCTTGCATCTTTACATTTTTAATTACTTATTTACAAATTATTGTAGGATAATGTTTGCATACTTATGCCTTATGCTTACCTAGGCCACTGGAGATTTTTTTTCAAACACATTAAATAAAATGAATTTAAAGGTTATTTCTTTCGCCAAAGACATTTTTTTGCTGAGTTATAAACTTTTGAAATATTTGAGTATATAATATTGTACCATTTTGAATTGATTAGTGTTTTTTGTTATTAAAAAAATCTATAGATATGTGATTCCTCCAGTTTCAAATATAAATATATCAAATAAGTGTTCACATGAAATACTATTATTTTATACACTAAAATGGAAAAAAAATATAAAGGTTATTTTGAAAAAACATATATACTAATTTTCTAACAATAATATCAAAATAACTTTAATACTTTTGATATATTAATAATTAATTGTAATCTTATACTTTACAAAGGTATCAAACTGTAAAAAATATTTATGAAAAGAAAATAAATTTGAGCAGGATTATAGAATTTACGATTTGCAAAAAGTCAAAGTAAGAAAATTGACATTTGAGGGTAAACATGTGAACAATTTTCTCACTAGCCATGTTAAGATATTATAATATTATAATTAATATTTTCGACTGATCGTGCTTGATGGAAATTGATTTTAAATTCTAAATTATTTAAAACTGGTAAACTTCCATATGTGATATGGGATTCCATATATGGAAGTTTACCAGTTTTAAATAATTTAGAATTTATAATATTATGATAAAATTGATAGTAAAAAATGATATTTTAACAATGCTTTTATAAAAAATATGAAAATAAAATATTATAGATTAAAAAGATAGTCAAATATCAATGTCAATATCAAAAAGTTACAACGACGATATGACGAAAATCTAACGTCACGCGTTAGGTTTAATATTTAAGCTACATGTGGCCCCACTTAAAAATGGATATTATATTTTGTATAAATAAATAAATTTATATGTGGGTATATAATTTTTTTATATGTTTATTTTAAAATTTAGAGAAAATATTTTTTATTAAAAAGTGAGGATACAATAAAAAAAGGAAGACGAAAGTAAAAAACGATGAATAAAATTATTTTTCGTTAAATATATAAACAAGCTGAGCTATTTTTTTGGCGAAAAATGCAAAAAATATTAAGGATAAGCTTGTCGCCTAAAACGGATCAACATTATTTCAGTTAAAATGTATTAATGAAAATTTGCTTTATTAATTTAAATTCATTGTATCCAAGAGAAATTCTCGGAATTATTCTATTTATAGAATTTAAAATTTTTAAATCATAAATCGTTGAGATTTTCTATTTTTTCTAGTCACGGAATGTTTTATTGCTGAGAAATAGCTTTAAATGGCGTAAAAAACCAGTAATCTGCAAAAGATTAAAACAAGTTTTCGTCGCTTTGAGCTCTACTACATTATTTTTTTCAAGTCTCTTTAAAAAATATCATCTTTTCTTGCACAGCGTTTCTTTGTAAATCTTAATCTTCCCTAGAATTTTTCACTAAAATCGCATACACAGCTTTGAACGTGGAGACGATTTCAGTCAAAAGACGACTTATCTCTCCTTTATTTGGTATAAAAAAACGTCAACACTTTTTATTTTAATATGATAAAGCTTTCATGATGAGTTATGAGTATTTAAAACTAACTTGACTTCAACAACTCAACTTTGTCTAAATTTATTTTTTGTACCTACTTAATACGGATAATTCATATAACACTGATGTATTCTTTTTATCTAAATATATAATTATGAACCTGGATGTAAAATACTCCAAAATATGTATCAAAATAAAGTTTTCAGAAATACAAAGATGATTTTAATGAAGAGAGACTACATTAATTTTTGTTATACATATTCGTTTTCTAAATAATTTAAACCAAAATTTGTAATGTAACGTAAGAAAATAAAAATATTTAAAAAAATTAAATAGGCTATGTGGTAATTTTTTGTTATAATAATGGTAAACTTTAATCGTATATGAAAACATCGGAAGTGAAAACGTCCAAATACATTTTGTAATATTTAAAAATGTTATTGTATAATAAGTTATTAACTTGCTGAATTTGTCTAATCATTTAATAGAGATTTTGAAATATAATATATTTATTAAATTACTGTGATACACTTTCAATATTATATAAATTATATTCAATGTAACTTAACTTTAACAAATGATGTTGAAAATATCAATGACGACAAACTTCTACATCATTTGAAACACTTTCATAAAATTTAATATGACGACCCTAATAACAAATTTGATTTTTTCCACGAAAAGATATTTTCAAACCCTTTGCCATTCAAATGTATACCATCAAAATACTCCAAAAGGTATTATAAAATTTCTCTTATAAGAAGTATCTGTTATCGAAAATATTATATCAAAACGTGTTAGAGCATGACAGTTCTAGTAAGTAATGCAATAAGTATCTTCAAAGCTGTTTGAATTTTGACAGTTCGATACAAAACACTATTCATGATACAAGTGCTTTTGTAAAAAATACGGGTTCAAAATTTCTCGTTAAAATTTTGGAATAGTAGAAAACGTTCACTTTGGAAATATACCTCTTATTTTTCGTAGTGAGTAATGAAATTTTAAGGTGTTTAATTTTGTACAAAAAGTAGTTTTGCATTAAGAATTTGACAATAGACTTTTACTTAAAACAGAAAACTAAGCAACGATATAAAGTACAATATGGATTTTATTATATTAATTTGAAATTGTACAATATCATACATTCTCTGCTTAAAATATTTTATTCATTTGGTTGAAAATCAATGTAATATTCGATCTAGAATAATGCCCTACTTTGAAAAATATAACTGTTCTCATTGTATTAAAATGATTAAGTTGTAATTGGAAATGCCATTTTATATGGTATCTATGAAGAAAGATCTTACGGCGATAAACAATATTTTGTATGGCGGAAATTACTTCTATTTTTAGAAGAGTATACGCATCTTATGGTTATTTACGCACTCAAAGAGAAGCTAAAATGAAAATTTTGCGGCTTCTAAGGCCGAGTATTAGTGCGAAAGTTCTTTGACGGCTTTATAAATATTTTTTGCATGTTATTTTGTCGACAAAAAGTTTGAAGCTAGTGCTTTTAAGCGATCATTTATAAGCTTTGATGAAATTAAAACTTTTTGAAAGTTTGGTGAAATAAAATCCGGTTTTCCATAATTGACAGTCGATAGCAAAAATACCACTATCTATAAATGTTATATCGTGGAAATTATAATAAATTTAATACTGATATTTTAATTATTCTCTCAAACACTTTTATATTAACACTTGACCTGCGGGACCCATAATATTACGCGATTGTGTACTCCAGGGGCTATCTGCCATACTCGGAACGTTCCATGCCTCATATTTTAAATATTTTGACAGCCAACTGTAGTCA
>JAGVSQ010007832.1:0-13302 GCA_022683975.1 Rhyacophila evoluta
AATGCATTTTTATTTGTTGTTAGAAATCGGCAATTTGATGTGAACCAACCTATTAATATTATATTTAATAATGAAAGCATATGATTTTGTGAAGTTCAGGTATGCTCTACTTAATTTGAAATCAAAATGTTCATATCTTTAATAACACTGATTTCCATAGCATAAATTTGAAGTACTAATTTTGGGAACTGTCAGAAACCATAGTTACATTTAAGATTCGCGGTATCGGCGGTATAAGAAACAATATAAACTATCTAGTGTGTCAAATGTCATTATATTTCTCAAAATTAGCGTCTTCAGTATTTTAGATTCATTTGCAAGATTAGTATAGCTACAGCTAAGAAAGGGAAGACTAAATGGTGGTATACTGCGGCGTCGGTGACTAGATAGGATTAAAGGGGATTTAAAAGTTTGTGACATCACGAAGGCGCAAAGTAGAGGACTAGAGAAGTTTGTTTCAGTATTACGACTAAAGCTGCCTCTGAGGCACTTTTAGCTCTTTAGATAGTGCCGTTCACCACGCCACGTTATACGTGTGATAAATAGGTGTGAAGAAGAAGATAGTAGAGAGAAAAATAAGTAATGCAATGCTAGCTTTATGAATAACCATGAATCGAAGGCACGCTTATGGAAAAACTTTTCCGAATTAGCTATTCACATATTTTCATTGATTTATAACATGCACATTTTAACAGTATAGCCCTTTTCTAAGTTTCCTTTTTTTTAGTGTACTTACAATTAATTATACAAATATCATGGCATATAGGAAATATTGGCGATTTTTTTTTTATGCGCCTATGATATTCATGCGCCTTTTTACTGTGCATTATATGGATATTGGCACGGTCCGGCCCTGTACAATATTCTACAAATATTCTTATTGTTTAGCTAAAATCAAACTATACAAAAAATTATCAAATATTGGTACAGTATGATCATCTATTGTATATATACAGTTTCATTTTTATTAAAATAATTATTTCATTGCATTTATTATTAATTATCCATGTCCACGTTATTAAAAATAATTTACTTTGAAAATATGAATTCCGAAATTACTTATGAAGTGCATTTAATCCATTTACTCGTTTAAAATAGTATCTACGTTATTATAATTCGATATTTTTTGCGGTTTTTCCGAGCACTGATTGTGAAATTTTACCATTTTATTTTATTCGACGTATATTTAATTCGTATCGGAGTTTCGCGATAATTCGTTAAATTTAGTGGACTCACTTAACACAATATATTTCAACCATTTACCAGTAATTGAACAAAATTGTTTATTATTTTTTTTTGAATATCGAGAATGATATATATTAAAAAAAGTTGACAAAGAGCTTTTTTCTCGCAAGCTTCGCGCGCAATATTAAAGTTTTATCTCATTTTTCAGATATTTTTTCAATAATGCATTTCCGTAAATTGAGCATATGGATTCATATATGTAAAAATATTTATTGTAGAAATGAAAAATAAAGAACTCCGAAATATGAAAACATGTCTTGACAAATTATCTACAGTGTTTGATGAACCATTATGCAACCGTTCACAATGCAACCATTTTTGTATTTAAATAATCAAGCAGCTGTGGGCTTAATACTCTCAACTCCTAAATGCCCACCCTATCTTCATAGTAAATAATTGTTAAATTATATATTTATAATTCCAATATTAATTATTAGTTTTTATAGTGTCGTTCGTGTTAATTAAGCTATATTTTATCCATTATTGACATATGGCTAATGAGTGTAGTTGTATATGCATCACGAAATAAAACCTTTTTAATGATTATCCTTCTAAAAAAAGCAACGGGCTGGCATTTTAATCGCAATTGTAATAATCATATTATTGAGTTATTACAAATAGCAAACATTTAATTATCTGTATGCGAATTTTAATTAAAAGTAAACAGGAATATATTTTACATCATAATGAAAAATATTCGAGCTTTTCCAGTATTTCCTGGAAAAAACAATTTTGTCTAACAGTCAACCACAACAATATTTGAATACCCTTTATAACATTTTTTTTTATTTATTGTGATATTAATATCTCAAAATTATTATTTTGTTTCTTATCTATTAAATTTGTTAAGCCGATGGTAATTCAAGAAAAATATAAATTTTGAAAACGTACATGTGCCTGGCGCATCGTCCAACTAGGGGTTGCTTAAAGTTTTTCCTCGCATCATCATTAGTTCTATAATTAATTTGAGTTTTGGCTACTTTAAAAAAACATCCCTTTCACCATATGTCAGCCGTAACCTTCCACATTTGCAGAGTCGATACTATTTGAAGCCTCTGAAATATTAATTCTCTTCTCTGAATATTTTCTGTTGAAATTAATACACAACACATGTCAACTTTTTGTCGACTATTATACGGAGATAATTTCACATTACATAACAACATTGATACCTTCTATCAATTATATGATTTTCTTACCAATTATCTGCGTTAAGCCACTGTTAATTGAATTCATCACTATGCTGACTTCACTTATTTTCGCCATATCCATTACGTTTCCATATATTTAAAAAAAAATATTTCACACATCAAATAATTTTTAATTAATTATATTTGTACTTGAAGTGAAAATATTGAGTGCTTAATAAGTGAAAGAATAATTCAATTAAAGCCACATTTCTACCCAGTGTGAGTGATTTATTGCCAGCGAAATATTTGATAATTTAGTTGAAAATAATTATAAGCAAATATGATTTATAGATTTTTCGTCAGTCAGTAAGCAGATGGTATGAATTCTTCCTTCAAAGAATGTGAAAGTACAACGACAATATTTTACTTCTGCTTAAAATATATATGACTTACCTTCACAAGGGACATGCATAATTACACGAAAGAACATAATTGTAGCTTTCGAAATGGCAGATGATTTGCATCACAATACCTCGTCTGATTGCTTGGGGCGGGCAAGGAAGAAAGGAGGGGTTCTGGAGAGGGGTAACGCTGATAGCCACCCTTTACATATTCGTACAGAATTTTTGAACAGTAAATATGAAGAAAGCAGTTTCCCAAAAGGTTTCATTTAATTATAATTTGTGTAATAATAATAACTCTATCGCTTAGTACGCACAACCATATCAAGTCATATGCTTACTGTCAAAATCTTTCATCTCAAAAATTTACGACAACCTTTTTAACGCTATTTATTAGCAAATATGTATTAAAGCTATTATACAACAATTGCTCTGGAGGTCCATATGCCACATTTGAAGCGGACTTGATCAATAAATACATGCAATGAAAAGATTCGAAGGTAATTGATAAATACATCAGTACGTAAATTTATTAAAAATATGTGTAATTTAAAAATCGTTTGCAATAAAATCAGTCGCGTAGCTACCGAGGAGCAGTTGGAGCAGTTACTCTAGGCGTACGAATCAACGAGGTACGCAAGTAAAATTCTTAGTTAGCGTGAGAGAAAAAAAACTAGAAACTATAGGGGGTGCAAAAATTGTACTACTCTAGGGCGCTGAATATGTAGCTACGCTACTAAACGTAACCGATCATAGTTTTTTTATAAATTATGTGAAATACACAATATGAAAAAAAAAATCGTTATATTTTTGTAAGATATACGAAAAAGAAGCAGTAAAAAAATACAAATGGAAGGTTCCATAATATTTGTGTTACGCATTCAGAACGGATGTGATATCTTCATAATTATTATGTGTATTATATTAAAACATATTGACACATTTTACAATCCTTTAATGTTTATTATTTTACTATTTTATAGAGACATTATATTATTAAAATAGATGATCGTTTTATGTAAAATCTTGTTAATAAAAACCATGTATTGCATACTATAAGAACCTTCGTGAAGACCTTACTTTATTACTTCACCAGTTTGTAGCCTCGAGTATTATATTGATTAATACAGTTTTAGATTAACTGGTCGTACTTTAGTATACCGTACAATGGTGATGCTCATACAGTACATACAATTTGATGCTATGACTCTCCAGGAAATATTTCATTTCAAATTTGCAGTACATTATTAGTAGATATTTCATGATTACTCACTAATTTATTGATGGTTATTTGTCCTTTATAAATTAAAAAAATGGAGTGCAGAGAAAAAATATTGACTTCGAAGCGTTCTACAAAAGATAATTTTCTAGCCTTTTAAAGTTTTTTATTTACTCGACAATTCTTGGACTTCTAAATAATAATCACATTCACTCAAGTGCATGCTAACTGATGTTTTAGGGAGATGCTTCTGAAGCATTTAATACCCCTGCTCTGGAGCTCTCCACGTTCGTAATACCATGGTATACTATTCTATCATAAATAGTTTGAATTCATAATAATCAATAAAGGAGAAGACATGAATTTTCATTCTGAAAAGATTGACAAGCATGCACTTGAATACGACAAATGCACACAAAAAATCTTTTAAAATTACATCGTATATTTTAACTAAATATATATACATACTCTAGTTATATATATTTACAATAAATTACGTTAAAATCTTCTGAAATTAATGAAATTTAAGTTGTCACGTACAAAATTCAAATCTCTATTCATTATGCCCCTGTCTTTTCATAAAAAAAATAATTAAAATGCAGCGCTTCAAGTCACTTTATTCCCTTTGTCATTTAAATATTTCGAAACTTTTTGCATACAAATGGGATTGAAAAAATAACAAACAAATAGAATATGTTTCACTGAAAGTTAAAAAGCATTCTCTAACAAATTGAAAATTATAATTATACCAAAATGAATGAATTGGTGTTGAGATCTGACAAAACTCTTTTTCAGGACGTGGATTTGTATATCGACCGATTTCCATCGAACGTAACATTAATATCAATATACGAAAACGAGTAATATATACTGTCGATTTTTTTTCGTGTGTTACTTTACTTACTAAGTGAATGAAATTGTATTGATGTGTTTTTCACATAAATTGTAATAACTTTATGCTTTCAACATTCAACTTAGAGAACATTTTGCTGTGGTAAATAGTAATAAAAATAGCAAAGTGTGGTAAAAAAATAAAGAATACACAACAACTTAAAATCAACCCATAATATTATATATTTTTTAAATACTATGCTCACTCCCAACGTGGAGCATATGGATTTGCACAATATGAAGATATCCACCCCGAAAGAAGAGTATATCGTCGTATTACTGGCAAAAGACGTTAAAGTGAAAAAGTGAGTTTTGAGATAATCGAGTTTTAATGTTTGAGTCTCTCCGTAAAATACATTTTACGACAATTTCTTAAGGTATGATGTATTATTTATAAGAAATTGCCATAAAATCTATTTAACAGAGATACTAAAACATTAAAACTTGAGTTTTCAAAACTCACTTTTTCACTTTAAAGTCTTTTGCCAGTAATATGACGATATGGATCTCCGTCTTAACAGATTATTTTTCACGAGAATTGTGTGTCAGATAAATACTCAACCCAATTGGCATTCAGTCCTGCATTTTTCGAATATTTAAAATCCGACAGATGGGGACTCGAACCCGCATTCACCGGATTGCTAGGCGCATACGCTATCAACTACGCTACCGGGTAGATAATATAACAAAAGTAATTATTTTACCGAGATCAGTATTATATGTATAGAACGATTTTTTTCAATTTAGCAGAATTAACACAGCTTCAATGAATTTACAATACAATTTTTTACCTTAGTTAAATAAACTCATTTAAAACTTATTAATAGATACTCGATTCATTAATTTATTGAACCGTATCAAATTTGAATTTGGAGCACATGGATCAGCATGGTATTTCCATGCGGATTGGTTATCAACTAATCGTTTAACCCATTGTGGTTTCTGTTCTGTATGTTTTATGCTTCTACTTGATATTATTTTGCAACTTTAGCTTCCGAAACGAGTGTATTTATTAATTTTGTTATTGAGGCGTTATTTAGAATACATATAAACTATTATAAAGCGTGTATTTATTCTCACGAAGTACAGTGAATGGTTTCGAGAATGTATAGAATTTTTTAATTACATTACGGCTATATAATAAAGCATATAGTATTTATGGAACGTAATTATTTTCAAATTGAAAATTTCGGCATAAATTTTATCAAAACAATTTTAGCCGCAAACAATTATTCGACTATTATGACACATTGTTACAATTTAAAAAAATGCCTCTGCATTAACGTTGTTTGAAGTCTCTATGTGCGGCTAGCGTCCCCTTTACACCAATTAAAATGCAATTTTCAGTAGAATCAACCTCCGGGTTGGTCCATTACTGCAATTGTTATTAAAATTGAACCCGATTATTTTGCCTATAATATGTAGATAGTTATGAAAGTAAAGTAAAATGTTGTAGGGTTAAATGCTAAGCTAGAAAAAATTCTGAGGACTACCCTTGATAATACTTTCAAAACTCTTACATTGAATGCCAACGATTTATATTATTTAATTTATTTATTAATGAAGATAATTGATATATGTTTATGGTGGGCATAAAGAAAATTCAATCTTTGTGTGTTTTAAGTTAGTAAATACGAATAGTAACAGTGTTTATTTCATTATAATTCACATTTTCACTTACTTTAAAGTTCCACCATTTATTCTAGTAAGTAATACAGTAAAGATAACTAAATTTTCAGAGTAGCGAATATTTTTGTCTTAACAACAGATATTCAAAAAAAAATTCGCTCAACATTAAAGTAAATCCGTCTTCTTGGCATTGTCGGGTAACCAAATCTACTTACGGCTTATATTTATAATTAAACACATTTTTTCAATATTCGCTAGAATGAAATACTTCCTACAGTCCCATGTGATTTCTCCATAAATGGATTCAATTTATACAATAGTATATGCAATCGTTCGTGAAAGAACTAATCAATAAGAGTTTTGAAGCACATAAACTATAGTAACTAAGCTACGCAGAAAAATTTAAAGTAAAAACAGAAATTACCGCCATAGATTTTTTAAAATTAATACTTTAAATACGATTTAGTTATTTAAAAGGTACCTGTTCTAAACAGTATCGATTGCTATACATAATATGTATGACGAACAATAAAGCCGCTTAAGATAGCAGAGAAATCTTAAATCGGTTTTAATTTAATAAACACATTCGGTGAATTATTATATTCATTACAGTTTGGCATATCTTGGTTAAGTTATCAAATTTTAACTTACCGATTATAATTGAATTTTACCAAATGTGGACGTCAGCTGCTCGAGTATAGGCTGTACATTATTAATTCCAAGCATGGGGACAAATTCAGCGGGTGACCAAACGTGCGCAATAATATCGACATATAGAAATGGATTAGAAACTATTGTTAAGAACTTGGCTATAAAATGTTTTATAGTGCTCTCAATTTCGAAACCGATTACATTGAAGGGCACAATAACCTTTTGTAAATAGTCTAAAACAACTTTAAAATAATTATGTGTGTAAAAATAAATCAACTGTATTTACAATAATTATTTAGATAAAAATAAATTAACAAAATTTACTTGAGGCGAAACATTTGAATCACCATTGCGTGAATATATGTTTATTTTACAACAATTTTTTCTACCATAATTTATCTATTTTCACTGTTTTCATTTGTTTTATATAACTGAAAACAAGTATGTGGATATTTTACATACTTCGATACAAATAACATAATATACCTTCTACAAGTTCAGTACACACACTCTATCAATTAGTTGACATATCCGCTTCTCGGAAACTAATACATTTTACAAAGAAAAAATCATATACATATTTTTAACACTTTTTTATTATCTGGCATGGATCCAAAACTTTTAAATGGTCTCTTATGGTGGTATTACATACGTCAAACATTCCCTATAGTAATTTTTCAAAAAATCTGATGCAGTTTTATTTAATTATCGATAAAACAATTCCTTCTGGGTTTTCTAATATG
This sequence comes from Rhyacophila evoluta, assembly GCA_022683975.1. Taxonomy (NCBI): domain Eukaryota; kingdom Metazoa; phylum Arthropoda; class Insecta; order Trichoptera; family Rhyacophilidae; genus Rhyacophila; species Rhyacophila evoluta. The sequence goes on from JAGVSQ010007832.1 coordinate 7,910, forward strand.
TCGTCGTATTGAATATATGTGGATATTTGTCCTTTTTTATTTATTTAATAATTATAGTTACAGTATGTTTGTTGACATAAGTCTGCTTATTATATGAATCATTTGGTTACTATTATTTTAATATTCTCTATAACCAATTGCCTGGCATTCTTCAAATTTACACTATTATTCCTTAATTTCATCGAATACATATCATGCAATGCTTATATTTTTAAAGGTAAAAGGATTAAACGCTTTTAGATTATTTCTATGATTTCGCGAAATAGTTATAAGTGATATAATATAACCAAAGATTTAAATTAAGCTACAAAAATATTGCATGTGCTAGGCTTTGGTAGATTTTTTTAACTCAGCAAACAGTGTGGCTGTATAATCGTGGCCTACCATGCTATAATCAACTAAAAAGCCGCATATCCAAATTAACGAATAATGCTAGTCCAATTAAAAACTCTTTAATACTCACGACAGAGGGAATGAGATAAAAAGATGTGCTAGAACAATCGCAAAAGGGAAATTATAAATGGTAAAGTAATAAATGATAATGTTTGTATCGAACTTCTAATGTAGTAGCGTAACAACATACTCATGTACATCTCCACTAACAGTAATCTAGTTTAATACAACACACGTGTTATATTTTATTAAATACGAAAAGTTTAAATAGAATATACAAAATTCTTAGTTAATATGTAAAGTTAATCATTTAATCGATATTTGTATTAATTTAATTGAAGTGATTTGTCGAAAAAATAAATTATAAAGCGATTCAGCAGTGATATAATATAGCAGTACCAGGATCAATTTAATTGCTTCTAGAAGGCCAATACTACAAAATACTCTGACAAAAGAGAGAACGCTGTATGTATAACTTTATAAGTATGTAAATAATTTAAACGTTTGAACTTCGACTGTTGTTACCAAGTTTTTTATTATTTTAAATTCAATTACAACCTTCAAGTTTGTATTTATAAATTATGAAAAGGATTAGGCTACTTTAGCGCTTCACTGTGACCTAACGTAATCCTAAACTTACCGTACAAAATAAGAATTGGTTCTTTAGAATATTATGATTTTCTCCTGTCGATGCACACTCATAAACAACTAGAGATTTTCCGACTATCATTTCCATCATTTCACTGGGCCACTCAAGAAAAAATAAACATAAAAATATACGCAAAATTCATCGAATGGTCTACCAAGTAAATATCTATATTTTCAAGATAATAAATAGTTGATTAACAAAAACATTTTTGTAGAACTATTTTATCGGCGAAAAATCAACTAAAAATAACTTAGACATTAGGATAATTTGTGATAAATAAAACACCTTTTATTATTAATAACTATTCTTTTCTAATAAAAAATCAATTGATTAAATTAATTAATGTCTTAAAGAAATATATATTTATAATATGTGATATATAGTATAAAACCATTGTTTTCAAAATTACTCTCAATCAACATTTTGGTTATAAGCAAAGGTTTTATAAATGATCTGATAAATATTGTAATAAGTTTAATATATTTAAATAAGCATTATTAATATTCAATGGGTTTTCAAATAAATTATGTTAACGAAAATGTTAAATTAAATTTTCAAAGTGATACATGTTTCAGCAGGTTTAATTTACTATTATTGGCAAAGCATTAATTAGTGCTGTAATTAAATCCACCCAGTGTTAGCGATTTTTCATTATCGGTCGAACACTATTAGAGAAAATTGCATTTGGGACATGCGCACCATGAGCGCTTATGCTCGTTTTACATAACGTCACTAAGCAAGAATATCAAACGGTACAAACCTATGCGATTTTAGTAGCAAGTATATTTTTATTTTAGACTTATTAAAGACTACTACCACAAAGTTCATATTATGTACATGAACTTACTGAATACTAACGTCGATCATTTAGCGTCGTTGCGTCTAGTTTATTCTAAATCACTCCGAATTAATAAAAAAATAGCATTTTTAAAAATAAAAAATATATTTTCTTTTTAAAAATAATTATAAATGCATTATATTCTTTGCTAGGTTCAAAAATTATGAAGAACATCAAAGGCTCCACATAGTTAAAGACTCGTTCTAATATTTTTTACGAGCGGTTTCAAACAAACTTGCTGATCAACTTACTTAAGCTTGTTTCTATAGTTATAATTCTCTTTATTGTAAGATACACTATAATTCGTTAGAAATAAAATAACAATGGCCGAGGCTTGATTACTTAACCTTCACTAAGCAGGCGCGATTTTATTTTGAGCTAATATTATTTTAATACACATAATGCATTTGGCTACCGCACGATACAAGACGCAGTGAAAGACAAATTAAGCTTTCTAAAATTGTTTTAGATCTTTTATTTATATTATTATCAGATAAAATATAAATTTTAATAACAAAATTAATTTTTATATTCATATTTCATGTCATGAAGCGTAACGTTTTTTCCTGAATTTGTGAAAGAATACGAATGATCTGTCAGTTTTTCGTGTATTAATTCATGACTTCTGACATTATTGGGTTCATGTGTAGTATCCAAGTTTCCATTATACGCTTTTTAAGTGGGATATGTAAACAGCGCTAATAATCTCTGCTGTACCTAGTCAATATTTTGTATCTGTTCCGTTCATTCAGCACCCCATGACTCCGCTCAAAGCATCTAGATAGTATTGTATTTAGTGACCTTCCAGTTTGTCGGTTTCAGTGTATCCAAACACATAAAAAAACATATTTGATATGTCATACAGCTACCCACTACCAAAGCAGTTGACAAGGGTAAAATCAGCTTAACATCGTCGGGTGACAAGACGGCTTGAGAAGCATCGATCGAAGCACATATATGTTATAACACTCAAACCCCTGAAAATACTAGCGCTGTATAATGAGTAGATATTTGTGCATACGGAATAGTTTTCTCTTAGTCCAGTCTAATCTCTGCACCAGTTGTTAGGGAGATACGAATGTCCGACACCACATTAAAACCAGCTCGCGATAGGTTGGACTACATGGCTTCGTCGGTAAAACAGAAAACATGACGTGCACGATCAACTACAGGCGTACAGAATAAAAATTTACCTGCCGTTTACTGCATTCAATGTAAAAATATGACAGAATAAGACACATCACATTAAAAAATTTACATTGAATATTCCTTAATGAAATTTATGTTGGATTAATACACTACATTCCGAAATGCTGAATTAATATAAATCAAATAAGCGATGTTTTATTATAATTATAAAACACAGCGTCTTCAAAATTAAAAGTCGTTTTCTCATTTTTTTGGTAGCTTGGTTTCATGACGTTTGCAATAGAAAGAATATAATTTTATTATTTATTATTTCATTGTGGGCTTTGTATTTTAATCTAAAGCTTAATCCAGGTCAAAGCATTAGCGATCTCGAGGGTGGGTACTTACTTTTGTTCGTAGTATAAAGCATTAACAATTCAGTGCCCTTATTTCCGCGATAAAATTACATTTTCTTTAGTCCAAAAAAACGTAATTTGCAGGACGCATTTTACCTAATGACGGTCAAAATTGAATAACATTAGGCCACGCTGCCGTCATGTATGCCTACACGTTTAAATCATATTAAACTCTGGCAACTGAGTCACTTCTTAGACCTATTAATTTTCATACAGATATTTTCAACATATTTTTTTAAATCAAGTTCAACGAATCGATAACCATGTACGAGGGAAAATTATTTATGAATTACCTTGATGAAAGCTTGTGTCTTTTCAGACGTAAAAACATGATATTTAAAACATTAAAAATTGAATACATATTTTCACTACTTAAATTGATGGTTTTATCAAGTAATATAATTTAGAATATTGTATAGACATAAAAATAATAACGATTTGATGATTGTACTCTAGAAAAGCCTATTGTCAAATTCAAGAGATCGTCAGGTTTCACCAACAATGGTATAATAATTATTTAAATCCAACTTTATAGAATACTATTTATAGTAAAAAGGCTCTTTTAAGACCTGGTGTACCATATAAATGAAATAGAAACGCAGAAAAGGTAGACGTATTTGTATAAAAATCAATGTGTTTTCCAAATGAAAAATAAAAACCATTCAAAAGATACGGCGGGAAAAAAACATTTTTTTTGTTTTTTTATATGGAAAATTTCTGGCAAATAAAACAGCGAAATATTCTTTTATTTCGACATTAAAGATGAATCTATGATTTTTTGAAATACAGTTTAGGACCATTTTTGATAAAGTATGCATCTATCTGTAGCTGGAATCTTTTTGAATCCGAATATTTACCCAATTTGGAAAAAGAAATGAATTAGAAAAATTAACATGTAAAGCTCATACTTAGTGTGACTTTAAGTTTCCGTCTATGAGTAAAACCACATTGTAATAGAACACGTACCATTTTCAGATATGCAACAACGCAGTTCAATTGTATCAGTGCAGTATTGTCAAAATTTCTTGCTGCGCGGTGGTGATGAGTAGATAGTGCACAAAAAGCTCTCTCGCTGAATCGAAAGCTCGGCATTGATTCAGACCATTCAAAGTAAATGAAATACTGATTGTGATTCCATTCAGAATAAACAACAGATGGCTAATAATTATTATTTTATAATAAACAAACATTTTAGCAAGGCTATAAAGGTTGGTTCTAATATTTAGCTCAGTAATATAAACATATGAAACTTACTATTAATGTAAATTTGAAGCAAATAATGAAGCGTTTTAAAGAATTTATTAATCTTTTTTAAATTATCAATCGCCGTATAATGTTGACGTCCCTCTTTTAATAAAATTATAATGTGACTTAAGTGACGATAACAGCGTTTAATCTTGTATTCAAGTTTCTGCTTGACCTCAATTTAATTTTTCAATAGTTTAATATTACTTACTATATTGTAAATACCCGAGAGCGCAGAGATTAGCGTGCGCGTCTCGCTTTCGAGGAATGCGGGCTCGATTCCCACACCTGCTGGGTTTGAAAAAAATCCAAAAATGCTGGACTGGTTGCCCATCACGTTACGCAATGGTCTGAAAACTAATTCTCCTAAAAACATTCAGATACTTTAATTTCGGATCGTACATGGTTAAAAGAAAATATATTCGTGTATACATTTATAACTAAGTAGATGTCTTCAAGATTGCTGGGGCAAAGTTCATTTTCAATAATAACATTATTAAGACTCTTGAGTCCAAGTCATTTAATTTTCTTACAGGCCTTTTCTTTCTTTGAAATTGTACTATCCATCACGTCTCGTAAATTATTCTCACGCGTCCATTCAGGATACTACGCGAAACTGAATAAATCAATGTATATTCTCGATTCTATGGAAACACAACTTATAACAGTGATTTCTAATGTGAACTAAACAATAACAATTAAAAGTTATATTAAATAAACATTT
>JAGVSQ010007833.1:3067-14946 GCA_022683975.1 Rhyacophila evoluta
AAAGTTATTTTTGTTCTATTTCATTCAGTCTTTCGGTGGCCACTATGTATATACCAATCAAGATAAATACTATTGATAAATAAACAAATATAATGTGGTTTTGAATAGAATGAAATATCATTATTTTTAAACATTGTTATCACCCTAATTAATTGAAATGTTTAAAAGATTTGAATACAATTTTTTTTTTTTTAATTTTAATATTTCAATAAAGTTTTTTAAAGTTCAACAAGAATGTTTATAATCTTTATTGAGGTAGGTAGTCTAAAATTTTATATATTTAAGTAGTTTTTATATAGAATTACTTTTTAATTAAAGTTTATTTTATTTAATAGCCCTCAAAATGGACGACGTAAAACCGCTAAGTATGAACCACGGAAAACAACATCAACAGCAACAACAACAGCAACAGCAACAGCAGCAACAGGAGGACACAAAACCGAATCCCGCCGACATGCAGGCCAACTCTCAGCAGTCACAGCAACATGCTTCGGCAGCCAATTCGCATCAGCAACAACAATTACAGGTTCGATATAATGTTTGACTAAGTACCTCGAATCTGGCGAAAATTGAGATTGAAACAGTTTACGAGATATTTCGTTTTTCATCTAAAAGATTTGTTTTTAATTTTTGTTTAATATACTATGAAATAAACCTTTTACAAACATCCACGATTTAATATTAAACAAAAAAATCTACTAAAATTATTAAATATGATTTAGTATTTCTCATAAATATTAAAATGTACAATTTTACATCAAAAATTTAGTATGTTACTATATCTATTAAAAAAATATTCAGACTTACGTTCCAACTGCCTCTTTCAATGGAAATACTATTGCAGACTCCACACGTTGCTTTGTGCATGTAGATTTTCAAATAAAAAAAGATAGAATTGAAGATTTAACAATGTAAAGTATCGACTCTGCTTAAGTAAAATTTATCACTTGTTTAACAGAAATATGTAAACTAAAAACTGCTGTATTTCTTTTCATTATTGTTTCCCAAGTAGCGTAGAAGTAAGCGTGCGCGCCTAGCAATCTCGGGGGTTCGATTCCCATATCTTTCGGATTCTTAAATATCCAAAAATCCAGGACTGGTTGAGAAATTGACTGGCAAACAATTCTCGCGAAAAATAATCAGTCAAGATATATTTGCACATAGCAAAGAACCGTGTACTCAATTTTCGGAATGGACGGTTGACACTGTATAGATCCACATGCTCCACTTTCGGTACGAGCATGGTAAAAAATATATATTTAAAAAAACGATGTAGAGTTTTGAAATTTTTTACGTTTGTTATATTCAAATATCAAGATCAGATTTGTGAAATTATCATAAATTGAAAATGATTATTATTTATATCTTAATATATTTTGGCATAATATATTTTGATGTATGAAGATGATTTATACAAGCGGAAAATATTATGTGAAGTATTGTGTTGTTATTTAATTCTCTTAACAAATTGTATTATAATAACATATTGTATGAAAACTGCATTTTTCTATGACATTCGCACCTGATTAAGTACGATAGCCAAAGCCTATACAGTTTCTATTCTATTAGCAATCGGCCTTGGCGCATCACCACGGAGGGGTCGGGGGAGGAGTTGGCAACTCGATGGTGGTGAGCTGGTCGTGCGAACTATGCGGGAGACTGTTCTCCACCAGAGATGAGTGGACCTCGCACGCCAAGTCGCATCTTGGCGATAAAATGCTCCTTGGCGCTGGTGGAAATACCGGTGGATCTTCGTCCGCCTCTGCTAATGGCCAGGATTCGAAGATGCAGTCGCAGCAGCAAGCTCAACAAAATCATCAGGTAATATTTGAAATCGAGCATTGATTAAAATTATAATATTTCGAATGGAAATCAATTTATGTCTTATTAGAGATTAATTATTTTCTTATCAATAATGGTTACAATTAATTCATTACCAGGTAATGACAATGCTTCTGGAGATACGTTTTAAGTTTTTTTTCGTTATATTATATATGTATAGAGTTTAATGAAAGTTTGAAAAGTTCTATTTATAGGTGTACGTGATTTTTACGTGTTAAAATATTATCACCGGTTTGATTAGATGATACATATTATGCTTATTACAAAAAATGTAGTTTTCGGTGAAAAAAAAATATTTGAAACATCTCAATTAGATCAGAGAATGAATCCGCGTCATCACTTACTTGCGGTAATTGTGAACTTCTCAGGTAAAAACCCTTCATCTGTCCCATCAGGAGAAGCTGCAGCTGCTTCACCATCACGGACAAGGCCAGCAGACCCTCCTAAACGGCCACTCTTTAGGCCTCGGAGTCTCCACATCATCGGCGTCATCGGTCGCAACCACAGATCCGACCGGTACAGTCTACTTCCCTGCCGGAGCGCACAGCGTCGTGACTCCGTACGGTGTTGGAGGTCTCCACGCGGCCGCCGCAGCCGCGGAGAGACACGCCCACGCACCCGCGCATCATACAGCCCATCACCACGGCCATCATTTGTGTTTGATGTGTAGACAAGAGTTTAGCGGTAAGGCCGAGTTCATGTTCCACGTGCGAGGACACTTTGAAGGTAAAGTCACCGATCTGACGGCGGCTGATATGTTAGCCCGCAGCCTGATGGATAATTCAGGGCTGTGTACGTAGGTAGACATTGACGATTCGTTGTTAGCAGTGCATTATAATTTTTAAACTATTAATACACTATATAAGTCCATATAAACGGTATTATATGTGATAAATGCCACTTTATTTATAACAATTTAACGACGAAAGCTCAGTACTATGCAATTATTTAGAACTTACTTACTAAGTAATTTCATTATGAACATTATATTGTACGACAGATTGTGAAACATTAATTTATTTTTCTATAAGCTTGTAAAAAAACAATCAAGAGTCTAAGCATAAGTAAATGTCTGATTTAATAATCTTTTTTTTTAACTGATGGCCAAATAATTCTGGTTACTTTAAAGTAAACAACATCGATTCACAACACCATTTAAAAAAAAACATTTGGTTAATGTATAGAAAATACGAACGTTGAAATATACGCATATAAATTCGTGCACTGTGTGAAATTGATGACATAACTTTGTTCTCACTTTTTCCTCTTTCCTAAAAGCGTGGGTTCGGTTATTTAATCATGTAGAGATTGAAACTTTGATCGTAAATATAAAAAGATCATGTTTCAAGCTCATACAAATTTTCACGTTTATCTCTTTATGCCAACATTAAAATATCGTAATTGTGAGAAAATTAATTACTAGTCTTTTTGTACTGCTAGAAGACTACTGAATGATTTCAACTCTTGTATATATTCGTGAAAACTAAATCAATATAGGCATAAATACGAAGTGAATATAAAAACTGTCCAAATTCCAAAAAAACATTTAAGCCACAACGTTGAAATAATTTCATATTGGCTGTCAGAAAACCTTTTTTCAGACGCATGTATGATTGTTTTGAGCTTTTGTGAAACAGCCTTAATGTATATCTGAATAATTATTTAAAACAGAAAATCTAAATACATTTTGAGTTTTAAAATGACAATTTATATAATATTTACTATGGTATTTAAACTCAGATATATTCTGTTGATGATTTTAAGCTTTATTTTAAATGTTCTAGAAAGCTAGCAATGTTTTGACAATGAAGTATGTAATATGTAAAATAATTTTCGGGTATTTTATGATTCTAGAACAATATTAATCCTTCAACAGAACTCCCCGAAAAATAACCTCCGAGTAAATATACCAAAAATGGTAAAAAAAAAAAAACATTTTACATACAAATATATAACCTAACTTTACTTAATGTTCGGGGGACTTTTTCCACGTGTGAAAGTTTGAAACAGGGGTTAGTGGTCGGGAGAATTTGTTCAGGCGATTATTGTTCTGTTATCTATATTATGTTGTATTTCTCGAATAAGTGAATGTAGATATCTATGTATACTTAACAATGATTATTGCAATACATATGGGAGCCTTTGAATCAATAATAAGTATGTAAAAATATATAGAATTATAGATTTAATACAAGTAAATGTACAAGTAATAAAATATGAAAAACTTTAGAAATTGACGTATGTATCAAACAATGATAAATATTTCTGACCATTTAATGTATGGATGTATGCATACAAAATTCATATAAGGCTACTTCTAACTTGAAAGGTTAGATCATTTTTGTAACAGTAATTTGTACAAAACAAAATATGAATAATCGGAATAACTTTTAAATCTTTTCACACATGTTTTAAAGTACTAAAAAGTTGAATACAAACTTCTACTTAACACTGTAATTTTAAAAGCATAACGAGAAAAATGCATTATGGACAAACCATCAACATTACCATTGCTAATACCATTACTAAAATTGAATATATTATGTTATTATACAAATATAATTACTATTATGAGTTACCAAAATAATCTTTATTCTTAATAACACATCGACCCTGTTTAGGCAAAAAGCATTAAGTGCTTTTATATTAAAGTCACAATGTACAGAAACAGATACACATTCCGTCAAAAGGAATCAAGCCGCAAACGTCAAATTACTATCGAAATTCAGCTTTAAATTTTGAAAAAAACCCGCTAAATTTTCGACAGTCAAAAGTAATCAAACCTCATTTACGGCATTATTGTGCTGTAAGAGTAATGCCTTTTACCTAAGCATGGTCGGGATTTTAGAGGCGTGTGTAGCATAAAAAAATGTACAGTGTGTAAATTCATCATGGCATTAATTTTCACGAGGATTAGCTATCAGCTAATCGTACAATTCGTTGGACAATTGTATATTACATATAAATATATGTAGGCCTTTTATAAAATCGGATCCGTAGCTTTCAGTACCAAGCTATTCATAAGTGTATTCACTTATGTATGTCAATAAAAGAGTTATTGGAAAAAATACTAAACAAATTTATTATAATTATTGTTTATTTGATACCGCTCCAAATACTGCGGATTTGTTTACCATCTCTGCTTATATGAATCTACACAGTGTGAAGATGTTAACTTTGAAAGAGGAATGTAAAGACATGTCTGACCAGCCCTGCAAAATTAATCCACTGTTTATGAGTCATCACTATGAAGGAGGATTGCACTGTGCCCATTTTACGAAGAAGTTTGTTTTGGAGACTCAAATGGCTACTTTATTTTGGATTAATACATCGTTTTTAATTCAGATTAAAAGTTCCTCACTTTTAGAAATTTTACCACAAATTTCGAACTTAAATTGATTGATTGAAATGTTGAAATTCTTAAACCAAATTTTACAATGTCTCATAAATTTTTGTCGAAAGAATGGTAAATTTTATCAGTAAACACCATATAAGGAAAGAATTAACTCAAAAGTTTGCAAAAAAAAAAAAACATTGCGTGGAAGATCTTTTTACAATAAATCACCCACGACGAAATGGTCAAACATTGAGGCCTAAAAATGAATTTTTAACTTTATGGAATCTTATTCTTTAGGCTTCGAAAACTTTGTACCGCTTGTAAAATACTTAAAATATGCCATAGATCTAAGGGATGTACATTAATAATTATTACCTGTACGCGTAATGTATAAAACTATTTAGAATACAGTGAAATTTTAAAATTATTTTTTTAAGATAAGACATTAGAATAAATATTGTAAGTTATTCATTACATGGTTAAAATATATTTCATACAAATGAATATATATAACGATACTTCCTTTGAAACCGAGAAATTGAGAAGTCATGCCGACTCCTAAGCAAATAAATATTTTTGAATGAGAGCTGGATCTAATTCAACCAAATGTGTTGTATTGAGTTGTGTATTTTTTTTTTTGCAAAACATTTTTTTTATTTCTCGCATTGTATTCTTTTTTTAATTTTGGAACAATTTCGCTGAGCAAATACAGTATGTAGCAAAGAGGTTTTATGATATATTTATATTGAATCTAAATTACTGTCTCTTCTTTTTTTAATACGTCGAATTCAAATTTGAATTGTTCCATTTTGAAAATTAATTGAATTTTCCATGTCTGTTAATAGACACGGCTTTTGTCACAGGTTTTTTTGATTTTTATTAAGAGTTTACATTTTACATTTAGTTGCCGCGGAATGTTTAAATGCATTATAACACGAATTTAGCTTTCTCAAGTATGTTTTAAATATATTATTTTGAGGTGTAATAAAGAAACAAATATCTAATGTAGATGAGAATGGTGTAGGTATTAAATTTCGAGTGAAATGCTGATCAGCTAACTTGGACATGAAAATGGTTTTAGAAGAGAAAGGCTGCGTCTGTAGGTAGGTGATATCCAAGTTTGTGGTTTTTTCAGAAACTTTGAAATTATAATCGAGTCAAAATGATAGTTTTAATTTGTTTTAAGTAAATGTTGTTTTGGAATGTGTAACGTATAGAAACGCGGCAAAAGAGCGATGTGAATATGCCCGCTGTAGGTGGGGACATGAATGCAATAGTAGAAAACTGAAACGTACTAAATGAATATTATAATATAATAATATAATAATTTGCGAGCCTAATAAAATGCTGAGACGTTACTTTCGGAGTAGATAATAAATTGTAGCAGAACTAAAAATGGTTGGTTAAAACCACGCCAAAAACGAATTAAGAACGAACTCCCATAATTTCAAAAAAAGAACAAGGGAAAGTACTTAGTAATGAATATTTTTATGGAAAAGTCTTGTTTTGAATGGCCAACTAATTTTGTTACTGTATAAAAAAAATACTGATGTATAAATAAAATGTATTGAAATGAAAATTGAGCACGGCAATTAAATGCACTCTTAATTAAATGAAAAAAAAACAGTAATGTTTTTAATTAAGTATAAAATAATATTTTTTTTATTTAATAGATCTATAATTGCAGGATGTCAATTTTTGATGTGCATATTTTGTGTATTATTAAAAAAATAAACAATCTTGTGACTCGATATTGAATTCGTATAATTTCTGATTGTATATTTTTGTAAAAAGTCGATCTATTGATTATAATAATATAATTTTTATTAAATGTCTGTCTCTATACTTGTGATTTTTTGTCGTAAAATGTGATATATTTTATTTTTACTATTAGGGTTACTTAATATAAATATTTTATGGTAATTATTAGTCTGTTTTTCATTATTGTTATTTTTACAACAAACGCGATATAAAACGTTTATATTCGACAGAGAAAATAGCATTCACAAATTTACAAGGGAAATATATACGTCAACGAAGAACACGTTTCTTTATTTTTTAGTTTTGTAATACATATTATTTGATATATCTATTCTGCCATTATACAACCCTTGTTGCTTTGATGTATCGAAATTTACTTTCGTATTCCTTTTATATAATGTTTTTCTTTTGTGTAATACATTCAAAATGGCGTTGATTAAAGTATTATTTATAATAGAAAATATCACGAAATAATATTTTTGGAAAAAGCAGTCCAATAAGGTATTAAGGCCCGTTTAAATTTGATTCGGTTGATTAATGAGAATATTAATTTAGATGTTTTACCATAAAAAAATCCATAATAATAATTTTAGAATTAAATACTATTAAGAACTAGCCTATTTTTAATAATCGTTGTTGTAAATTATTTTTGTTAGTTTGTATAATCAATAGACTGTATAATTTAAAACAAAATGTATGCCATCTGCTGATAGCTCAAATAAAAAAATGCGATATGTATGATCTTGTTTTATTTTTATTTATCCCTTTAATTGCTTATTCATATCTTCCTCCTTAATTTATAATATCAGATTCATTGGGTTTTTTTACTTTGGGGAAAATTTCGGAACCCGTCGAAGAAACAAGTATTAGACATGTTTTAATAACTTGTAGAGTTACACGTTAATAATGGACAGCTAACTCCCCGGTATACTTTTTTTTGAGAAACGTTTAGTCAATATAAGTTATATTAGCGTCGCTTCAAAAACAAAAGAGTACTTGTGCAATATTTGAATTTTGAGAAAAATGTATTTCAACAGTTTCTACAATGAAGAAGAATCAAAATACACACAACACTTTTATTTTATTTTATCAATTTTGTGGCTCTGTTTCATAGATAGAAATGTATTTGTCTGCAGTGAGTCGAATTAAACTGTAATTATAACTCCAACCCGTTAAAATGCTGAGTTAAACAGATTTTATGAAGAAGCCAGCGAGGTTAGGTCAGTCAAGATTATGAGAGGTCGTTGGTTATGTCACGTGCACCATATGGATGAACAAGATCTTGCCACGAATGTCATGCCAACCATTTATAATCTCGATATAGTTGTCGATGACTTTTGTGTAATCAATATGTCAACACGCCATCCATATTTGATAGAGATGACTGAAGAGAGATATAACTGAACTATTATAATTGCGTTCAAGACCAAAGTTTGTCGCGCTTGTGGTGATTATTGTGGCTTTTATTTTATTACAACGTGAGTTATTTATTTTGAATACCGACATAAACTGAATAATTTTACCTATAACAGTATGTTATAAATAAAAGGTTGTGCGATATGCTAAATGAATTTCACAGCCAGTGGCGTGCAAGATCCATGACAATAATGTAATATTTTATTTGCTGATTTAGCGATAAGTTGCACCTCAGTACATTTCGCGATAAGTGAGCGATTGAAAAAATATTTTTAAGTTCATATTTTGCAACAAATAATAGTGAATTATATTGCTTGGTCTATTCATTCCAACTCCTCTATAATATTTCAACAGAAAATCCGGTATTATACTGGAAATTTTTTCTTTAATTTCTGGTTGTATTATTTCTCCCACTGTTTAGTTGACTGTGTAATATATTACATTTTTATATCTTTTAACTACACACTACAAATTTACATACTCTAGACAATTATATGTATGTTAAAATATCACGATCAAAAAACCTCAAACTGGGACTATTTAGATCAGGACTGGCCAATCTGCGGCCTATAGTTTCTTTTTTTTTGTGGCTCGTGGTCATCATCTCTATAGCTATTATTATAATATTAAATTAAAATTTGAAGCATGTTTGTGAATTAACAAAGTCATCATATCTTTGATATCATAAAAATGTATTTTTTATTGGTTCAATACATGTTTTCTGTTCATATCGACAATAGTTGAAGCATCAGTTTTTCAGATTTACACTGATCGAATACTTTCTGTATACGTCAGATCAATCACTTACAATCCACTTACAGAAAATAATAAGTGCAAATTTTGTTGTCTTCATTCCAGGCTAGACATATCAAAAAATATTGGAATACAATTTGCAATTATTATTATTTACATGCGGCCTGTGGGGCAATTTTGAGATGTCAATCTGGTCTGTTGGGTAATTTGGGTTGACCAGATCTGGTTTAGATTGTTAGTTCATATCGTGACTAAAATAATATCATGAACTAAGATGATATACTCAAAAAAGGTATGAGTAAATACATATAGGAAGAGAGTCATTGAAAATATCTTTACTTTCCACGTTTCCTGTCGATTGTAAGAATATATTTTTTTAATTAGCAAATGAGACGATTTCGAAAAGGATGTACTTAAAATTAATAAATATAATAATATCAACCCTGCTTAAAAAAGCGTTAACCCAAATAATAAAATAATGTTTGTAATATACAGTATAAAAGTCCATATTTTTTTCAAAATCTAAAGCGATAATAATTCGGTATTTGTGGCTTGATTCCTTTTGACAGAACGTGTATTTAGTTGGGTATATTGTGATCATTAAATAAAATCACTTTTCAAAAAACTGTGGGTCAATGCCTTTTGCCTAAGCATGGTCCATATGTACATCTAGAGCAACTGGAATCAATCCGCAAAAGAAATAAAAGCAAATATTTAAAAGCTAAATTTAATAAACAGTGTTAGCATTCAACTTTAGGATGTTATGAAAATGACCAGAATTGGCGCGGTATAACAAACGAAGTGCATTCGATTCGCCCCCCTTGTTCACTCAAATGTTCACTCTCTTTTGGATCAGTGCAAACGACACTCTCTATACCGACCGACACGGTTTTTTTCGCTTACAAGTTGTCAAATTTTCGCGTCAGTGTCACATTACTATGTCAAACAGTGTCAAAAAAATAAAAAAATATGAAATCAACGATACCTTCGGTAATAATTGAATTAATACTTTTATGATAAGTGTTACATAAATTTAAAGAAAGTTATTTTTAATGAGTGTGAAAGTGACTGAAAATAACAGTTTAACTAAATTAAAGGTTAATAACCGTTTCCACCGTCAAAAGAAGGTTTATACTTGCACAATGTGGCAATATCTTAACATATCTTTTTTAAGAGCTGCCTGTCATCCATTTGTTTTTCCGTATCCTGGAAGTAAACAAACATATATTTCATAATTATAGCCATATATTTATATTCTCTGTATACGATGCAGAAACACGTTTCATACTCCTTGGCAGGTGATTTTATCAATTGATTAATTAAATGTGTTCATACTGTTTTGCTACTGTTTCCCAGTAATTTCCGCGGTTTCAGCGTGTAAAATGAGTTCTAAGTTTATTAGCATAACACTAAGAATTCATAAAAACATATAACAAATAATTATTATTATACATTCTCATTTAATTGTAATCATTACTTAATATGTGATGATTGCATTACATACTGCTTTAAACATTTTAATAATCATCATTTTAAGTAAGATATCAAATATTTATTTTTAAATTAAAAGTTCAATAATATGTTTGTCAGGAATACCTCTGCGAATGTGTCTGTAAAACTTAATAAAAAGCTTTGTCAGTGTGCGTTATTCACAGGATTTTTTGTTAAGTTAGTAAATATGTTTAAATTATCGTTATATCTAATAAGTGAATCAGTTTTTAAAGTGATAACAGTGGATTTTATGAACGGCTTATGAGTTTACCGAGAAACGATAGGAGACCACAATTCTTGAACAATGTAAGAATCTACATAGAAGCATTGAAAAAAGAGGTAGGTGAAATTTTAATACTTACAATTACTAAACTATTCTTCGTCATCATTAACCTGTGTACAGTTCAAGGTATTTTCCTGTTTTCATTTTCCAAGTTAAAGCCTCCTGCTCTCGCAGAATTTTTCCATTTGCTGACATCAATTTCATTTTGTACTCCAATAAGCCATGACTAGTATATCGTATTTTCTCAAAAAAACTGGATTATATTACACATGTGGATAATTTATTCAAGTTTTTGAATGCATTGTTAATATTGTTATTATAACTCGGTGAGCTATTTGAACTGTTGCACCTAAAACAGTGTAAATTTCTTGATTTATGTTAAATTTTCGAGAATTATATATAATTTAATCTTATTCTTAGAATTTATCGTCGACAGTTAGAAGACGTTTAGTTTGAAATTAAACTTAGTATTATAAAATTGGCGATCTCAATTTATGCTATACACTTATTATTAACCACTACAATATTGTATCATTAATTCCCAACAGAGATTCAGTTAAAACGAAAATTTTAAATAAAGACTTTATGCGATTGTAGTATGGTATAGTTATTTTTTATACTCTTGGTAATGATACTCGAATGGTATCAGTGAACATATCTCTAAGTTGTGCGTTAAGTAGGTGATAGCAAGTGAACATAATGGCTAAAGAACGTAAAAGTTAGACTGGATGTAGAAGAGGTATTAAGAAACTACTCCATTTATTACAAAATAAATAATACTTCAGAAATCAGTTGTATCGGAGAACTGCTTTGAATTGAAAATTAAAAAAAAATATATTTTTATAAGCCATGGAAGTATTTATAAATATTTTTAACAACGTTTTCCTTAATACTTCATATGTATAGAGTAAACTTTGGAAACCTGTCAACTATAAATGTACTAAATCTAATATATAAAAGTCAAAATATGTATGTTCGTTCGTTCGTTCGTTTGTC
>JAGVSQ010007834.1:0-14945 GCA_022683975.1 Rhyacophila evoluta
CGAGCTCCGTCTCGTCGAGCAGATTAACAATTAACAAAGAAAAATGAAAATTCATAAGCCCTTGGTGAATTAAGGGCCGATTTGTTTCCCCATACAAATGTTAAATTTTCCATACAAAACGAAAAAATTAAACTTTGAGATATCGAGACGGGGCTTGCTCGGCCGTGCCGGCCTCAACGAGCTTTGTTAAGGACACGATATCGTGATTTGAACGCTCGCGACGATTTTAGTTGTTCCATTACGCTGAATATGTGTTTCCACGTCACTGATGATAAACGAACAATCGCCTTAATTAAAATAATGACATAATTGACATAGACTATCCTAGTAATATATGTTTTTTTTATATACCATGTTCGCTCCCAGTGTGGATCATATGGATCTTCACAGTGTGTAGATATCCACTCCTTAAGACGTGTAATATGGATCTCTGTAATGTTATGACGTCTTGACAGATTATTTTTCACGAAGAATTGTTTATCAGACAATTTCTCAACCCAATGAGCATCCATCCTTCATTTTTAGGAATTTTAAAATCCGACAGATTGTGATTCGAACCCGCATTCCCCGAATAGCTAGGCGCGCACGCTACCAACTACGCTACCGGCAGTAATAATATACCATACAATATATGCAATATAATAAATGTACTAAGATAAAATTTAAAATCATGCAAACGTTTAGCTTATTGTGTATAGTTTTAGAAACTTTGATCAAAAGCTTTCACGGATTTTTTCTAAGAACAATGCGTAGGTGTAAGTTACCTTTACCTCCGCTAATCTTCTAACAAAATCGTACACTGTAAAGAAATGCCGTAGAAAATGGCAGCTGTTATATTTTATGAGATGAAATAATATTTTTTATCACAGTCTACTTAACCAAAGTTTCACTGCATGTGTTTGCATGTTCTTCCGGTAGATGATATCAGTTACAGCAGGTAAAATGATACGACATTGACAATGTATATTAAATATTATATATCACAAAATGGCTTGGTTACATTTTCTAAAAAAAACATAATCACAATTTCACTGTGACGGTGAA
The DNA here is from genome assembly GCA_022683975.1 of Rhyacophila evoluta. Lineage (NCBI taxonomy): Eukaryota > Metazoa > Arthropoda > Insecta > Trichoptera > Rhyacophilidae > Rhyacophila > Rhyacophila evoluta. The sequence continues at coordinate 1,045 of JAGVSQ010007834.1, forward strand.
TGCATTATAATGTCGTTAGAAATATATTGTATTATTCGTGCTTTATTTATCGAATAAAATACATTTACGTTTGATAGACAAAAAAACAAAACAATTTAAAAATATAATTTATATACACTAGACATCACATATTTAGTTGTCATTCAAATACGTAACATACATTTGAATTTAATTATTAATAGTAATAAACTACCTAAAGGATAGTGAGCTAAGAGAATTAGGTTTTTATTGGTTTGAATAGAGTATTTTTTCTTCTTTTGATATATACGCTTCCTAAGTGGAGCATATGAATACTACACGTTGCTTCCAAGAATTCATGTCGCTTGTCAGTATTCAGTAGTCAGTCAAGCCACGCTTGCATCTTGTACGTCTGTATATATTATGTAGATAGTATGTAGCAACCTTATAGGACCTCGAAAACCAGTCAGCTTAAAGAATAAGGAGGTAAAGTTAAGACTCTTGAGGCATCTTTAATATGAGCCAGGACCATTACTAATATTATACCAATCAGTTTATTCAAAAAACATTATGTTAACAGTATTAACTTAGGAATAATAATTGGCAAGTTACTTAATAAGTAATAAAATTTAGTGTCCTGCAGGGCCGCTGGGTACTATGCACAAGAAGTACTAAGCGGAGTGTAAGGATGTTGGATTGGCCCGCTAGGATAAAAAGTGACTTGCGGGTGACAGAAAATCCTGGAGACTCCACGTAGCGTCCAGATATTTCATGTAGACAGCAGATATGGCAGAAAATAATAAAAATGATCAATATCTCTCTCCATATTAGTGTCGCGTTTCTCTTAAATTGAACAGCATTTACTATTTTAAAAAATAGGCGTATGTTTAATATAATACTATGTAGTTACTTATAAATTGAAAAAAACATGGTATGTAGGGTAGGACAAAGTTTATTATTAGTAATATATCGATCGCTGTAGTTGATAATGATGTCAAAGTGTACTCTAAATAATGTATTTCGAAGTATCTTATTGTAGGTAACATGATGAACAGATACAAAATGTACTCACTGCAAGTATGTTTGTACAAAATGGTACATTACATGAATTCTAAGACATATTAACGTTAATTGCAAACAATTTCACTTTTATACTTCTGTTACATTCGTAAGTTGTGTCAAAATAAACGCTCATTTACATAATAAAAAATGTCTCGTACAATGTGAGTTATAGAACTGGAAATGATTTTATAAATGTTCATTTTAAATTCCGCGATTTCGTTTGTTGATCTCTTAGCCTAATGACCTCTGAACGGTTAAAACGTTTATCTTGCAGTGAAATACAACACGTTAAACATTTTGCAGAGATACTAAACCTTTTTTTTACCTAAATAAAATATCAAATTTTAAGTCATAAAACAAAGGTATTACAAGCTTAAATAATTCAGTTCTTAAAGAATCTTTGAGTTATTTTAACTGATTGTTGTTAATAAAATTATACTTTAATAAATATCACTATTATTAGTAGGATGGTACTTCTAATGGTTTTTTTGAAAATTAAGATAACTTAAGTCGATAACCAAATTTATGACGATATTCTATTAAAATTAATCTCAACGTTACAAAGATTAATTTTATTTATATTTGTAGTGAATTGGTATGTATAATAATTTATTAGTCTCCATGGTCTATCAGTTTGGTCAAATAAAATCGCCCAGTTACGTATGTGGCAAAATTCTGGTTGTACATCTTCTGGGCGTTCCCTATACATCGGTTGGAAAAAAACTTCACATTTATCGCCCATTAAGACTTAGTTTCTTAAAAAGATAATATTCTAGCTTTTAAGAAAATTACAAAATCTTACGGTAAACAAAAAAGTCTCTTCTCAACAATGGTAGATATGATTAGGTCTTTTTTGAATCGAATAGAAATCACGTACACTCTAGTGCATGCCAACCAAGATCTTGGAAAGATGATCCTGAGACACTTCTGGTGCTTTAATGAGCGCCTCATATTCGTTAAGCTACGGTGTACGCCCATATAGCGAGTATGAAAGAAAAGTATAGTAATTATAAAATACGTACGTATCGTTTATGTCTATTACAATATTATATTGTATTTACATATATAGATATGTACATTTAGAGATACCGTAAAAAAGAGTTACAAATCCAAATTCTAATGAAAACTTGTGTATTTTTACATACATGTAGTAATATATTACCAAGTTCGTTTGGTAAGTTGGGCGTATGGATCTCAACAATTTGAAGGTAGCCACTCCAGAAATACGGTACATAGTATATGGGTGAGTATGTAAATACTAATGTCGACAAATTTTAATGAGTACATATTGATTATATTTGGATTGAAAAAAAATATTATGAAAACTCTTAATCCGATGCACACATACTAACCAATCGGTCCACGGGAGCCATTTCTATACTTTTTTGATATGAATTCATTATTTCTACTAATTTATATATTTCTTTTTGAAAGTCACCTGCGTTCTGCGGTTATCTATTTTCTATTATGTAATAATCTTTTACTATCTTACTTTATTACTTACTCTAACTTAACAAAGAAAAAACTTTAAGAGAAATGATTAAAAGCTTGTGTGATAAAATATAAATAATTTTATGAGAATATAATACTGTATCGTTGATAATATATTCGTCATGTATAAAATGTATTTTTTATTCAGTACCAAAGTTTGGTCAAACCTGAGATACAAATTACAGCAACCGGATGGTGGATGTTTAATATGTTCCGGTGGATTGCACATAGCTTAAATCATTGTAGAATCACGTAAAGTGACGCAAATAGATGAAATTAGAGACGTCACTTTCTTTTTGAATTAATTTTTAACCATATCCACTGTGATTTATCCGAAGTATACGACTACACATAATAAAGTATATATTTTTTTACAAGGACTCGTAACTAGTCACATTTAATCACTCAACCAATTTGGTAAACATTCTTGTATTTAAATACACATTTAAAATAAGATGGTTTTTAATTTATGTTATCTTAACTTACATCTACATTATGTAAGGGTATTATTTTTGTTATGATTATGCAATGTTGCCACAGTATTAAATTAATTTAAATACGCACGTACATCAATAATTTGAATTTTGGAACTATTCTATTTAAAAAATTGACTCATATATAAATATTAAGAAGTTATTTTATATTGTCGTTGACTATGTTTTTTTAATATTATCTCTATGGTTTTAATGAAAAGATAAAAAGGTACACCTGCTTCTTAAATTATTGTTTACATAAACTGGCGTGAAATTTTACGTGGGCCTTACTGTATCAGGTCAACGACTCAGCACAATAAACTGATTTATATATTTTAAGAAAATGAAAAAAAAAACGGCAAAGGAAAGTGAAATAAATATCCGATAGCATAATTTTACAATTAAAATGTCAAAAATATTTATAAATCACATTCTTATGGAATTATAATTGTATTTTTTAGGAAACAGGTTTCATAAAAAAAACTATTACTTGCTGTATTCTATACGTGAATTGTAAAAGTTGGCATGTTATTTAGTTCAATTAAAAAGTTTAACATAATCAAAAATAAAAAAAGATTTATTTTACGATGCATTGTCTATAAATATTATAGCTGTTCATTTAATATCTACTGATATTCATAAGTTATTGAATAATTATGCTAAAATATAAGTTTGGAGATTTAAAAGTCTTGTGACAGGTTACATTATTATAACCATCATGCTATTATGAAAACTAATTATCATAAAACATTTTTAAGATAAATATAAAAACTATTCTTAGTTAATGACACTTGTGAATAAATATATTTATTTCCTCTTCACTAGAATCCATGGTAAGTCTCTATTTTAGTTATTGGTGTTTATGTTGTGACTAATAAGCGTGAAGTGCTCTTTTATATACCAGTAGCCGTTGTAGCCAACCAGGCTTTTAGATTGTTGAATTGTCTTCAGTGGTTCTACTTTTTCAATTGACATATTAACATATACTCAATAGATGTGATAAGCATCTTGCAATTGACCATCAATAGCTTAGAATAAGATTCTATAATATAACAGCTTACTAGTCGAGCTTGGGAGCAAAATTTTATGGACTATTTTATATCAATATCAACCAATGAATGAAACATATTTTGTTTTGTAATGACAATGTTATTACATATTTAGAGCTATACCACTTACTATAAAGTAATACCTCGTATACCACACAGTAAAAAATAAAATAAGAGATGAAAATAAATCTCTATAATCAATATTATGAAATCCAATTCCGTATTTTTTTCAATGTCAACATTAAAAAAATATTTGTTTATTTGATAGTATTATTAAAAATATATTAAATTTGTACTGTTTGGTATACGAGGTGTATTGATTTATCATGGGTGATATGATAATCAGAAGTAGCTACCTACATATTTTATAATTTGTTGATACGTGATTAAATCAAATAATCCAAGTTATTTAGTTATTATTTATACCACTCCACTCCAAAAGTGGAGCATATGAACCTAATGAGAAGGTAACTCCAGAAAAGAAGTGCATTGATATATATAACGTCAAGACTCATGTTGAAAAATTTAATCGAGCCTTAATCAGATAATAAATAGCACGCAATAAATTAAATAAAAGATATTTTTAAATGATGATACTCGTGTGATTAAAATTATGATAATGATATTTTCGACAAAACTAATGTGATGAATAAAATCATGAGTAGCATGGTTTGTGTTGATTAAAACTTGCTTGATGTAGTTTTGCAAGAATATTTGTATAACGTAGGTTATCTGATAAGAGATTTAAATATGTTTCAGGCTGATGCTAGATTTCGGGATGTCAAGGAGTTATTTTAAGCAGTAATGTATAATATTATAATGTAATGAGATTTTACCACAGTGTTGGTAAACACAAGAAAAACCTGATACAGTACACAAATGAAGAAGAATTGCAGTTGAGAATAATTTCGTAAAACAATATGACGTTGATATTATTTACATCACAGAAATGTAACTCGTATTTGGCAATGTTGTGTCAGAAAATGATTATTCTTGTCATAAGAATCTTCCCATAGAATATCACATTATAATAATACACGAATCTTGAACACCGCTGAAATGTCTGACGTAAGTTTATGATTTATGTGCAATAACTATACGCACTATTAGAAGAAAAGACATAGCAGTCTCCCACGCATATTGTTAGGTCATATCGTTTACATTTTGTAAATTTCTTTTGATAGTATTATGGTGAACCATGGGCTCGCTTATTCGTAAACTTTTAAAATTTAATTTGCCAGATTTGCCAGACAAAGTTGGAGTGTATAAATCTACATACTATGAAGATTTTCACTCCAGGAATGGAGTATATCGTGGCTTCCACGGCAAAAACACATGTCAGAATATTCCATTGTTAAAGATAGTATAATTTTATGTTATTTTAATGTATTATAATAAATTATAATTAAAACAAGAATAACTGTGATATTACAATGACAATGCATTAAAAGTATTAATATGACTCATACATATTTTTCTGTATCATAAAAATATACAAACTGATCTGTTTTGAAAAAGTCATACTAAAGCCTTCCTATTAGTCCTATTGATACATGTTTTTGCCTGCTGATTTGTGGATATAAATTTATATCTAGCATGTTTGCCTCAAAAGTGGAGCATATGGATCTACTCAGTGTAAAAATATCCATTCCGAAAGTGGGGTATATGGATCTCCGAAATGCGAAGACGTCTTGACAGATTATTTTCACGAGAATTATTTTTCAGACAATTGCTCAACCCAATGGGCATATATGATGTGGGAATCAAACCTCACACCACCCTACCGGGGAGACTATAGACCGCAATAGTGGCATTAAAAGCTAAATTTCTTATTTTCTTTTTCTGATAAGTGAGTTTGCTGTGGAAGCAGCGATATAGATCTCTGTGATGTGAAGACATCTTTGACTTGAGGTTTGATCGTTATTCGATCTTTTAATATTGAAAAAAATCTAGATTATATTTTAAATTAAATAAAGTCATCGCATCAGTCTCATGGATTGGTGTAGGCATGCGAAATAGATATTCGATAAGATAAATAATAAAAAATATTGGTTACGTACAAACGAAAACATTGATGGCCATAAAATACAATACGTGTAAATAAAATGCAATGAAAGTGAAAGATTTAAAATAAAATTAACTGGAACAAAATTCGTGAGCTTCAATCTTGAACTTGCAGTTTTTACAACATTCGCTAAATTGTTATTTCATTTTGTATTCAGGTTGCGTTCACTTTGGTGTGTTTCTCAAAGTGTTTTTAAATATAATTTTATCATAATGAACCATATTAAATTGATTACTCGTGTTACAATAATTTCTACTTTCATTTTTAACTCAATTTTGAATACAATTTTTTTATCAGCTATACAGTTTATTTTTTAGGTAATTAAATATTTTTAAACATATGGATGTTTCTTGCAAATATATGTTTATTATATAATACAAACATACGAAGACATCTGTAGTTTTGTTCTTGATTTTATTTTGTTAAGAGATGGACAGACAATATCATTAGTTATTTATTACTAAACCAATTTATCAAATCTGTGGCTGGGATGATAGGAACAAGTACTTATGGATTGTGAGTCATAAGTCTTATTAATTTTTGGTTTTTAGAGTTATTAAAAATCAGCTTAATTTAATGTGTAATATATAACAGAATAACATAAATGAGTCATTTTTAGCTTTATTTAAAGATACTAGAAATGAAGTATGAGCACGAAAAAAATGGTTTTCATTGATCGCATGTATAAAATGTCTGTAAATACGAGTGTATCTAATACTAAATTGAAATAGTCATATAAAAAGCCACAGTATTTAATATTGTGGCTTTGTAACGCATTTTATATTTGATAGTTAGAAGTAATATCTAAAAATAATGTTATTTAAAAATGTGTTTATTAAAATATAAAACTCGCTCAAAGATCTAAAGTTAGTCAAAAGTAAGCCTAAATATTTTACGTCTAAATGTCTACTATATAATATATATAGATTAAGAAATTCATTTCAAATTGTTGAATAAATACGTAGATTATTAATATTAGTTAGTATTTCATCAAATTCAAAAGTTTTAGAATCTGTATTTTCAATTCGCCACAGAAAAAGCGGTGAGAGAGAATGTTCTGCCAAATATGTGTGATTGTTATAATAATTAATCAGCTCGAGCATAAAGTTTCTGTTAATTGAGTACAAACGACCTTTGTTTTCTTGTCTGCAATAAAAATACTAACAAAAATACTTGCAAATCATTGTGTTAATTGTAAAGAAAAATGTGTAATTAACAGCGTGTTTGAAAAACTTTACGAGTTTTAAAATATTTTTACTTATTATTTCCTATGGTTTTGTACAAAATTTCTTTTGAAATTTTTAGCTTCCGAAATTTAATATTTCAAGCTTTTTTTATATTAGTGGGAACTGCTTGGTCCGACAAACGTGATTGTATGACTGAAAATATTAATTACGCTTTAAAGTATTATATATTGCATTTTGTGATAGAGCAAGAGCAAGAAAAGTTTGTAATCATATAATATTGCTTACAGAACTGATTGGCATGTGGTTATTTTACGATATTATCATTTATTTAGAATATATGCATATCAGTCACAAAGACCTCGGCAAACCAAAGTTTAAACCAATATCTAATAATTCTAAACTATTTAAAACTGATAAACTTCCATATGTGATCAATATCTAATAATATCCGACTTTATTTTTTATTCATAACTTATTCTTTTTTATTAAAACTGTCATCATCTGCTACATAACAACTATCAAGTTATCCTGAAAATAATTCACAATTAAATATATTAAATATGAGTCATTGAATGTGTTATAATGGTGTTATTTGAAAATTTTGATTTCTATGAAAACAGAATTAAAGACTAGAGTTTCCAGTTAGTTTTTCTATAAATATTTAAAACAGTAAATTATGCAAATTTAAGTATTAGTAATATAATTATACTTAATAAATAGTAATTTTTGAAATGGACGACATTACATTCAATGAATAATTTCCATATTCATGTATCTACAAAAAAATAAAACTATGTATTTGACCACCAATCTTTGTGAAAATAAATCGTCTACATATATATCTTAACATCGCGTATATGCATATAATCCACATGTTCTAAGTAGACACGGTAAACAAATATACAAGAAATGGTTATAAACATATAAAAACGTAACATTAATATATATATATATATATATATATATTATTAGTAATATCTATTATTGTAACGAAGAGATTATAGTTCGCAGTTTTGTGTTAGTGAAATAATTGTATAATCAACCTAACCAAGCAACTAAATACAGCCATGGTGGACGTCTAAGCTCCTATCACTTGCAATTAGTCACACCTGTTCTTGCAACTAAACAGCCGCAGATAAAAACTGCCTTGTTAGTTACGGTAATATAAAAATGAGATAATATCATTAATCTTTTGGTACTTAGTAAACAAACTGATAACCATAATATAATAATATTATAGTATAAATACAATTTACATTTTTCATAATACCCTCTCTAAGCGAAGCGTGTAATAGAAAGAGCTACTCATAGTAATTACAATACTGAATAGTTTTATGATAAGAACAGTTAAAAATATATCTTATTGTAAATATCTTTAATCACATTTGTTTATTATTTTGATCATTTATGCTGATCAGTCAGTGCCTTTACAATTCTTTCGGATTTTATTATGCTAGCAGGTTTTTCCTGTAATTTCATACCTCTTATGAATATTACTTGACGGTTTTCCGGAACGCCAAAATTTGCCTGCTGGAATAAAATGTAATCAAGATTTAGGCTATCCAAAACCACCCATAGCACTTAAGTGTCATCGGTTACAGTGACATTTAAAAACTTTCAGCTTAATAAAAAGCTTTTTTATCCTTTTTTTAATCTACGAGTTCTTCTCAAAATAATTGTGGGGTCTTACTCATTATATGCATCGATTTTTTAATAGAATTTGGCTACTCAAATGTGAATTACAAAGGATAGTATCTAAGTCTAAGCTTTTAAAGTATTGCTGTTATTATTCTCATAGTGTACATCTGTGTAACAAATTGATGGTTCTCAAGGTAAAAGAAGATGTCGCACTAACTATGCAAGCAATCTGCACTGTTCATTTTGTTATCAAGCCAATCCCCATGCGCTAGATAGTATATGTAAAGTTATCATAAATAAGTTAGGTAATATATCTGTATTATATATAATAGATAAATAAACACTTGTTAGTATAATTGATTCAATCACAATGATTTTTGATTAAAAATAGATAAATATTTTTTTTTCAAAAATAAGAACGCTCCAACAGTATATGTCTTCTTACAGTAGATATCGTGGATGCTTTACAAAAATTAACATTAAGGACTACACATAATTAATATTGCTAAAAAATGACTATAAAATTTAATTTTGTTTTTGTTCTCCCAAAAAAATTTTACTATCGAACTTATGCTCATTAGTCCACCTATCATAGCTATTATAGATTTAAATATAATACTATACATTATGATCCAAAGTAATACAAACTATGTACTGGGTCTCAGATATATATTTATTTTAATTATTATAATGAATGTCTTCTGTGATATTCGTTTGGCAAATATTTTCTTTAATCTATTTTAAATAGCCAACTACGCGTTAAATATAATACTTAATTTTTTTTACAGTATCATAAAAGTGATTGTTTTACTAAAAAATATAAACGTATATTATTTGGAACAGTTTTTTAAAATTACAGTCTCTTTATTATATTTTAAACGTTAAAAAAATGCGATAATAAACAGTTTACGCAGAATGCCTCTTCCACATCCTGCAGTAATGTGACTTGTATCACACCACCTGCGCGTTATTGCCAACATAAAGAAATGTAAAAACGAAATAAAAATAATGTAACAATGACGGATCGAAAACTTTCTCAAGATCGCCGATTCCGCGGCTGCAACATAACAAAACTAAAATACAAAACGGAGGCCATTGCCACCAACTGTCACCCGTCACGGCCATTTTTGTTTTGTTCTTTTTGGCGGCAATTCAGAAAAACCGACCAACGTTCATATTTAGAAAGGACTCTCGGGTAGGAAGACCAATATTGTTAATAAATTATTATTTGCCGCAGGTTAAAATGGATTATAAAAGATTAATTGTTGACCGTCCACTTTTTAATTATTGCAGATATATTAACTACGGAACACTCATTAAGTCTAGCAATCTTACTTAAATATTAATTAATATTTTTTTACAGCTCAAAATTACGTGGGTTCTGTATCCCGTTTCCCCATTTTATTATATCGAGTTTGGAATGAATATCAACTTAGTAAATTATTTCGAGTGCTCATATATTTTATTGACGTTGACATATAAGAATGTGATTGTAAACGAAAATGAGCCATGCACTCACTTATTACTAGACGATTGAAGCTCCGACGCTTGGCTTGGGTACATAATTGCGGATGTATCAAGAAAGTCTCAATCTGACCTGCCTATTCTTTACACCAAATTTTAGCGCGTCCTCAAAAACCGTTTAATATTATTTACAGAATATATTCAGTCAAGCCACGGGATGCTGACGCCACTTAAGAAGACGTAAAAATGCTGGTTGGTGATAGAAAGACATTTAATATCCATGTATATCACTTAGAAATCGAATGTGGAAGAAAAAATAAGATATATTTCAGCTAACAGTGATCTCACATATGGAAGTTTACCAGTTTTAAATAATTCAGAATTTAAGATATATTTCATAAATAAAAAGTAAATAACTAAACATTACTTATTGGTATGTAATAATTGGGCAAAATATATTCATTGCATTCATTTACTGATGTATTCTAGCTGAGTGAGTTCAAGAGTTCACATTTATTAAATAAAGTCTACGTAATTTATCTATTTTTATTTTTTGAAACTCATTTTGATATCACAATGAAGGTTATACAAGTATTTGGTTGCAGAAAAGTTCGTACATGGATTTTATTTTGTCGTATATTTTCTTCCTATGTGAATCATATTATTACCATTTAGCGTCTATATAATTAATTATACATCGCTCGCCAATTGATGTGTACCTTTAAAAATTATACAAGTATCCAATGGATAGTACTCGATGATTTTTAGAGATACCAAAATTTTACTGATAAAAGAAGAGACAAAGTAAGACGTTCAAAATATCCATTGTTAGTTAATGCATGATTTTTAACCCAATTATAATACAAATATTAATCTCATATTTACAGTATAAATATTAAATTTTAATTATTCATTTACGGCATGGTCACTTTGATTTGATAATGATAGAAATAGCATTATTTAAAGTAGCCGCTTGAAACAAAATACAAAACATGTTAATGGAACGCCATTTTTTTGCTGCATACGATAGAACATTGTATCATAAATTAATTTCGTGTTGTATAAAATTGAAATGTCTACTAGTGTACAATTACTTCCCGAAACATTCTGAGCATATTTTAGAATGTTCGGTGGCATTATATGAAAATCGCAAAGATGTTTGTTTGAACGAATGCATCTGTTATAGACAGCTGGAATCTTAATGACTTGGTGATTGGAAGATTTGGAACAAAAAATAGTGTTGATATATATCATAAAGACTTACATCGGTGGCCATAATTGGAAAACACGTATCGTACATTTGTTAAATTTGTAACGAGGACCAGTAAGTATTAGGAAATTAATGAACATGAAACACACTTTTTTTTACTTTACTTCAACATATAATTTATTTAATTTATTGTCCCAATAATTACTTTCTTATCAGGTTGTTTGGTCCCCCTAAACAATTTTACAAATGTATAATACGCATTGTCAACTTATTGCCATCAATATATATTTATATTCGAGTAGTTAATCTATTGAGCAAGTTAAATCATTACATAATTTTTGTAGTTATAATAAACTTTATAGTTTTCAAAGGTTTGTAATATGTAACAGGCGTTGATGATATCTAGTGCCATCAAAACTTGCTCAGAGTACCAAAAAAATTTCGGGGCGCTGTGAACAGGGCCGTATGGTAGATTTTCTCAGTATGATGCAAGTCTTTAAAATATCGTCCTTCTCACGCTCCGAAATCACGTCCATTTGGTTTATAGTTTTTTTTTCAATGTCTCACGGTAAATATTTTATTTCGAAAATTTGTATTTTCGATAACGACTTCCCCACATGGTTCGTACGTTAGGAGCATTTGTATTGATTTCGGTACTTTTGCCGCTCTTATTATAATACCCCCTGATGACCACGTCTTGGCTTCAAAGCACACTACGATCCTAATCAAAAAAGAACTTTAAAAAAAAGTAAAAATAATAAATGAAAAATTATTTTTCAATCCGATTTCTTACGATGGAAAAAAGCAGGTTCAGGTATATTCATAAAAAGAGTCACTGTGAACGACACGCAAATATGCTTGGTTGCCAAATTTGTAGTGCAAATATATGCGGAGTTTATTATATATTAATTGACATTACTATCCGATACGCTTTTAAATAGTAAACTTCTGGATTTTAATTTTTTTCTTACGATTTTTTCATAATTATATTTAAAAAGGGCGCCAGCAATTGTAGAACCGGCCCTTAGTGAACTTTTTTGTTTTTAATTATTACAGTGGTAAACATACTAATGAAAATATAGCTGCTAATGTTCTAGCGCCTGAAAATAATTTCAGCTGTTAAATTGATTCATTTATTTATTCACTGATACCGACTTGCAGATGGATAATTAGGTAAGCTTCTTTGATTTCTTTTACGTTGTATTCTTTTAATATTGGTATTTTATTACACCAAGTACTTTTATGCCGTATTGTAAACGTCTTAATGTTATATTTTTCTCACAATATATCAAATAAATTATATAAATAGAATGTCAGCGGTATTCGGCCATGATTTACATGCCTTTTATTTTTATTAAGCCTTCATATTTACAATTTTCAAAGGAACTATTCTTGCAGAAAATAAATCTTCATAAACTTGCTTAAATCTAAGTGTCATGTAAATTATACCGTGAAAACACTTTGGAGATCATACCATACGATGTACAGTTTAATTTTAAAACCAATATAAGTTGTTTTTATTACATACGTCCAGATACTCCATAATCGGAGATGACATAGACATAGTGTCTTTTAATTATATAAATTTATACACTCCATATTTTGAAATACATATGAATGATTTACATATTACTATTTGCGACAAATATGCCTTCCAGCAATCTAGAAATTTCAAATTAGGTTGAACTAAAAATATTTTTTATTATTCTTTTGTCATATCTGCTTTCTATATAGAGTATATGGCTACCACGTGCCCCTTCAGGAGTCTACGTCACTCACCAGATATCTTGAATCGCCCCAGGTCATGCCAGCATCTCTTAGTTCCGCCGAGTACGTCCTATGGATAGTACTCGCCGGTCTTCCAAAACACCAGACTCCCACTGACCGGAAGAAGAGATAAACAGGGTCAAGCTTTCTGAAGGCATTTGTAATATATGCCTTAGCACTATAGCCTCAATGCACGACTTTTAAAGCGACAAGAAGGTGCCTTGACCTCTCCCTGATTTCTGTATTTTAATGAAGTATCGTCAATTGATTGCAGCGCTTTTAATAAAAAGTAATTATTAAATGTACTAAGAAAATATTTATTTCAGAGGTATTTAAAACGCAATTATAGCCAATGTGAAACATTGGCTCTAGAATACAAGACATAATATTTACTTTATATAAGGTGAATTTAAAAAATAATGATGAATTTGTTACATTTTTTTTTTAAACCATGTTCGCTCCCAACGTGGAGCATATGGATTTACACACTGTGAAGATATCCAGTCCGAAAGAGGAGTATATGGATCTCCGCAATGT
>JAGVSQ010007835.1:0-14944 GCA_022683975.1 Rhyacophila evoluta
CTCCATGCGCCACTTTAGGTTTGGAAAAAACAAATGCGTTTGTCTGCCCTTACTGAAGGCGTTCCACCGCTTCTGCCAGGCATTTCATTTAAAGCAGTGTTAAAACACCGTAGTAACAATTGAGCCTTACAATCCGTGGCCCTTTTGCAGAGCAGTTCTGTTCGAATAGTGTGTTGCATTTAAAGTAAATATTGACGGCAATAATTGATGAATATTTTAAGTAAAAGCATTAAATTTATTCCGCAAATATACTGTTTTATAATATTAATCAATACTAATTACTAGGGGAAAATCTAAGTAACGACATGGCAACAGTGTCTATCTATTATATTTGAAAACACTTAATTATAATCTCGTGCGATAGTATTTTTAATATTATATCAGATTACAATCAAATGATTGCGTTAAAATAATGGCAGACGAGGGAACTCCCAGTGTCAGTGATTTAAAATATTAAAAATTATGAATTCTTTTATAATAAAATCATTAAACCATAGTAAGTACATGATATTAGTAGTATGGCAATGCAACATACCTATAATTAAGCCAATTAATTTTGTCTACTGTCAATCATTGTTGTAAAATCCATTACATTGAAATAATATCATGTGCACTATTATATACAGAGATGTTTCACAACCAAAGACCGGTTTCGTCCGTTCAAATAAAAATATTGTAGAAGAAAAAAAAGGTTTGTTGAAATATTAGACCATTACACAAAATATAATATTGTTTTGACTACTAAATGTGCCCTCCATCCACTCACTCCGTTCTTACACCCGGTTTTAATATTAAGAGTATCCCAGAACTCTGATGTCGAGAAACGATCCACTTTATTTGACGATTGAGTGTTCCGTTTTTAATAAAGATTACCCAAGACTTGGATTGCCATCTATAGATCTATATGTACTATATGCCAACTATCTATAGAATGTATTTGGCGGATTTATGGGATGCAGGTGTGACCTGGGAGGGCGCAAGAATTTTGGCGGGCGACAGGGATTCTTGGAGACGGAACATTGTGTCCAAATGCTCCACTTAGGGAGCGGATACAAAAGAAGAAAGAAGAAGTATGTTGCCACGCACTCAAGCGAGCTGAAGTTAAAATAGAATGAAAAAATATAATTTAAAGAATGGAGGCCTATTTGGTCAAGCAATGAATGCGAAGAAATCATCACGCTCGCCGTATGACGCCGCAAACTTTTAAAAGTAATAAAATTTGCCTTTGTATTAAAACCAAGTCGGATGGCCCGATGGGTCCAACAGCTGGTTGGACTTGAGTAATTCTACCCGCTTCGTACAGATTCGTGGACATTCCCACAGAGTGTGATTAACATCCTGTTCTGGACATGTTGGCTGCATAACAAGATCAAATTGAGACAGCTTAGCGGCAACACCACCGTGGCCTGTAATTAGTTGGCTACTGAAGTGATCTGGAGTCAGCTTGGTTATCTCCAAGCGCCATTTAATATTTACAAAAAAAACATGCATGTATGCCTGCCTTTAGTCAACGAGTCTTGTGTTTTGGCTGTCATTTTTGGCAGAAAGATATGATTAATTAATTAATACAAAAATAACATCTTTAGTAATTCATTCACTACCGTTCATTTTACAGGACGCATTTCGTCCACAGAAGGATATTTATATAACAGAAAATATTCCGTTCAAAATTTAGCCTACATAAAAAACCGGTCCCGAACGAGGTAAAAATACAAATAAATGTTTTTATTTTAAATTCAATATTTACAATGACATAGTATTGTAAAGTTTGTAAAATTATCAAGTCTCTTTTCACTATCTATAACAAACGGCGGGGAAATTCCAAATGCGTCGCTGAACAAATTATTTAATATTACTTATATTTAAGGTAAATTAAAATTACATTGTCAAGTGCAGTCCAAGACGTCATTTATTCAGTGCACATCTGACACTATTGTAATATTGTATCTTAAATGCAGAACATAACGAATTCAACTGTGAAGATTGCGTTTATTTTATACATACATAATTGGTTGGTTATGTGCAGGTTCTTTAACATTATTATCGTGTAATGGAAATCTCATTAGGGCAATATACAATTCCACCCACCAGATATAAAGCAATTAGTTAAAACAATACTCCAGCGTACGTTATTAACAAAAACGGTATTGTAACGTATAATATATATGCATTTGACCAAATATTTAATATGTGAATACAATGCAGTAATCTTTCGCACATATTCCATTATGAGTCCATGAGAAGTGTAGTGAGCCAAGTAAACCACTCACAACTTTACACTGTACTAAGAAAGCTCAATCCACGTGTTTTTTTAATGAAATAATACTATTCCAGCGTGTATGTATGTATTTAGCTCAAATCACTTTTACTATAATTTAAAACAGGACTGGCCAACCCGCGGCCCGTGGCGTTCTTTTGTGTGGCTCGATGTTATAATCTCTAAAAGTATATTTACAATATACAATTAAAATTTAAAGCATTTTTTTTAATAAACGAAACTGCTATTTCTTTATCCATACAAATCAAATTATTTTATGTTGGTTCAACACATGTTTTTACTTTATATCTACAGTAGTTGCAACATCGTTTTTTTCAAATTTACACCAATTGCTCATTTTCTGCATACGTCTGCATTCAAAATTTAAATCAATCACTCACAAAAACAATAATTACTAATTTCGTTACAAAGCCTGATCAGATATTTTTGTCGAAAAATATTGGATCAAAATTTTCAACTATTCCTATTTATGTGTGGCCGGTGAGGCAATTTGGGTTGGCCAGACCTGATTTAAGACATGCAGAATATCATAACGTATCTAACTCATTTTTCATAAATTGTCATTTGGCTCATTTCACTTCTCAAGGGGTCACACTATAAAACATCCATAAGCAAATAATAGATTTTTTATAAATACGATACTATTCGAGTTGTACGAATTCGGATTAGAACAATTATTAATGCTCATCTAGCCAATGCCAATAACAGTTAGAAACTACCCAGGCAAATATCTAATTTTTTATTTGTTATTAATTTAATTAACAACGTGTGCGTGCTGTTAATCGAAGATGGATTCAAGTCCCATAGGTGAATAAAATAATTAACATTGAAAATTTGTATGCAGTATACCTAGGCGAAATCAGTTGAGCGATTCACTGACAACTACTCATCACAAATGGCTATCCTTTTCGTATTAAAGAAATGCTTTTCGTCAAAATATTTAGAATAGAAAATAGTTCAGAAAAAAATATTAATATTTTTATAAATTACGCACCTTCAGAAGTTATGAGTTATTCCGTTATCATTAATGAGGCATAGTTTTGGTCATAGATAAACAATCCAATATTGATTGTTGTTGAGACTTCACAATATTTTTGGAACTTTCTATCGATAAGCTATATTAATGTTTATATATATCATTACAGGGGGCATAATTATCAGAGCATTTTCAATTTTCGTTAAATAATTTTACCTCCTGATAAATAATTATTGGTGGACTATCTGCTTATCATTTTTAAAAATCAACCATTTATTTTGAGAATATCAAGACATAAACATTAGAGAAAAATTGTGGTATATTATTAATGAGTGTTTAAAATGTATTTACCCATGCCGGAGAGTTGATGTGTGGAGCATTTGTTGGATCCCGCGTCTTCGGGAGGGTCGACGTAGTTTTCGGGGCGAGGCAGAGGCCAGGTGTTGGACCTGGCGCGGGTCTGCGGTTCGAATCCCGTCTCTCCCAGTTCGGCCAGTCCGCCCATCCCCCCCAGACCACCGAGGCCGCCCATTCCGCTCATGTCGCCAGGAGGCGTCTGCCACGGACTTCCGTACCCGCTTCCCTGCATATCCATCGAAGATTATTGACTCCCGGTTTTATTTTATAAGCGCAGAAGCAACGATAACTTCTTATTAGTGTCCGACGGTTAGTCTGTGTCGTATTGGTTTATGAACTGTTTATGATGCACGAAACACTGTCAGTTTTTCCATGGTGATTCGGAGGAATGTGTCCGCCCGATGGCGTGTCGTCTTTCACTTCCTGCGATCTCAGCCGATCCGCAGACGAAGCGGGGTCAAGCGTCCCTCAAATTATGTAGAACACAGAATATTATACAGTCTCGGGCTTTGGCCGAATTTGAAATTCAATTCGCGCGGGCTACATTAACGGAAAACAAGAACGCGGTGCGACGCAAACTTTCCGGATTGTTTTGGATCGCGAAGTTATCACAACTTTCGACGGCGCCGTTGTACTCCGGCGTCGATTTCGCGCGCGAGCGTCGTCCGGCTCGCTCGAGTGGTTTCTGCAAGCGGGGCTTTACGATAGCACACACATAAACAATCGAACGGCGCACGTGTTTCTGCACGAGAGTCGAGGACGTCACTTTGCACTGGCGCTTGGGAAACGAGGTCCGGCGCTCTTTCGGGAAGAGGAGTATCAACGGCGAGAAGGCGTTCTTCGGGAAGGCCCGGATGACAACACTAATCACGGGGAGTCGGCTATCAAAGGTCACAGCGACGGCGAGAGCGCGAGTCGAGATAGTGCGCGTCGCGTTGTTTGTGCTGTGTCCCTGTCTGCGGGGTCTCGCTCGCGCGGAGATTTTAAATTCGTGGCACGCCAGCGACCGGTCCGCGGCAGCCCCTCGTCGCCCGCGCTCCGATTCCTTCTTCGCTAAATATACACGCCGTTGGCACTGCGTAATTTCATGTCGGTGCCGCACGTGAGCGATGCGAATTCGAAACTCGGTCTTCCGCCGGGTCCTGGCCTCCGCGGACGGGAGCGATTCGACCGGAGACGTCGGACGTCGATGACCCGCAATCCGCTATTCGATAAGGCAGCCGCACGGAGAGGAGCACGACCACGTTACGGATCTCCTATCTCCGGATGAAAACTCGATATGTCACCGCGATCGCGATGTGCCAGATCGAAGATCGCACTCTCGCACTGAGTCCTGACACTGGACAATGTCGATAGATATTGTTATTCGAAGATGTAAACAAAACACGCGGTGTATTGCTGCGTAGTAATAGACGTAAATTTGGAGCGCCAAGTCCCTACACGCGACCACACTGCGAGCTGGCGCACACAGACTGAAAACGAAAAGAGCGAAGGTTCTCTTCCGATTACGCGCTCATACGTTCAAATCGCTCGGTATCTTTCGGCTCTCTCCGTCAATGCTCGGCGGCGCGTGCGTGTTCCGGCCGGCCGATCAGATGGAGCCACCGGCCGCGCGAATATGAAAAATGCGCTTCAATAACTTTTCACGACTTGTCTCTTTTATGGCACACGTGTAGTATTTTTTTTTAATTTTTACGCATATATTGTGCATGACAAAATATTAACATACTACACCGATCATACAATGAAGATTGTTTTGAGTCTATATCTATGAAAATATTTGATAAATTAACACAACTGTTCGACGATATTTTGTAATCAATCTCATAAAATGTGTCGTATTCTTATCTGATCTCAACAAAAACAATACGACGTAGTTATTAAAATTCTTATGATGTTTTGTATACATATATAGATATATATATATATCGATAACGGTGTATACATCGTAAATTTCGATTTTGTATGAATCGACTTGGAATCAAACAACATTCTGGCAAGATTTTTTTATCACACGCCATTCGAAATATTATAATAATAAAATATATATTTAATAGTTTCATATTGGATTATGCCAACTCGTATTTTTGCTACAGCTACTGACTGATTAGAATGTTTTTGTCCGATAGCAACTGGGTTCTTAAATATAATGGTGTCAATTGAAAAGCTTGAAAATATAATTTAACTCGCAATATTATTAATGTGTGTAACAAGCGTATGTTTGACATTTTTACTTGAATACCATAGACTCTATGGCATAGTGTCAGTAATTTTTAAATTGATTATTTAACAGTGGCCAGACTGTCACGAATTTCAAATGTACCATCGAGTAAACTGACACGCTAGTAGTAAATCTGTAAATTGGTATGATCTTGTTGCATTTATGTATTTGGGAATCACTACTATATAAATATCGTAACCTTAAATTTTAAGCATATTTATCATGTGGATACATATTCTGAATTTAGTTTCAAATAAATGTGTGGCCTAATACTAAAAGTGCCTATGTCAGATATCAACCATTTAGACTGGTAAAAGTAAGTCCATACTTTAAAATTTAATGTTATTACTTTTAATATACTACATACCTAAATAAACTTAAACTCGTCAATAGACGATTTATATTGTTGATGATAAACAAACAATCACAACAACTGAACAATCAATATATTTGACACGTCAGTGTACACTTCTAGCAATAGACAAGACTAAGATATTTATATTTCATACCCCAATGAGAACGGTTTTGTTTTAAAGTAATTAAAATCCAATGAGTTAATGATAATAACATCAGTTACTGTTTCAAAACAGGTGCTTTCACCTGTAGTCTTGTGATACAATTAACGCCGAAGAGTTTAATTGATATAATGCATAAATTTGATATTAGGATCTCGCTTACTTTATCAAACGTCAATTCTTAGAACTACGAGTCGATTCACTCCAGTTCGTGTTTATTTATTTTAAATTGTTTCAGAAAAAGAACACTCCATTTAAATTAACATAAAACAAACAACCAATAAAAATTAATAATAATTTATTTATTTTATATTTTGGGTTACTAAATATTGTGTATTTTTTAATATTTGATTTAAAATAAAATAAAAGTTTATAACATAAATTATTGTAAAATTAATTATGTAATTTTTCAATCTTTTTTAAGAGACTACATCCCTATTCGTATTTTTTTAAATGGCCGAACTCAATATTGTTGTATTTTTCTCTGATATTATAAACAACGATTTGGTTAATACAATTTTTTAAATTGAACATGAATGTTCTCGGAAAATAATATTTAAAATAAAAAAGAATTGTAGAAATATTTTTGTATTAAAAGCAACATTAATTTGAATATTTTTGGTTATTAAGCAAGTACGTGAAATATACATGCTGTGAAATAAAATTTATTTGTCATGTTGCTTAAACTGTATTGAATTGTTAATTAAGTGATGGTCACTAGTTAGAGAAACTTGAATATTTTTTTTTCATGTAGCGAGTTTATTGAGAATTTGAGAGGTACCGCGTTAAAGTGAATCTATTTCAAACAGATTCATATCCACGACTTTTCTTCGGGAACTTTAATAAACGTTCATCCATTAAACATCAACTATAAAACATCAATTAAAATTAATTGTAATATATTTCCACTTTCCCAGGTGTTACACGTGCACTGACAAAGAGAAAAGAAGACAGGTACGTAAGTTATATAAAGGTATGCCTAACAGCGTGAGAATTGTATCACTTGATGGTAGTAAATCTTCAAGGAAACCTTTACCTCCGATAATTGGTTGCCGGTACCCAACTGGCATCAAATCAATTATAATCGAGGGCCTATACCTTGTTCCTACCCGCTAAATGATAGCATTTGGGTGTTATATATTTCTGCTCAGGGGGTACAATAGATTAAAGAAGTCCATAAATTTTGCCAAGCATACTAGAAAATCAAATGTTTTTCTTTCACCACTGGCAAATATACATATTCTATTCTATTATATTGTGATTTTATAATATATTCCTATTTATCGTCTTTCAGTGCTATAATCCATATTAACCAATATCAGCCAATGTATAAACGTTACAGAATATTTAAAATTGCTCGATTTTCACGATTTGAACTTCAAAATTGATTGCGTTGACTACTTTCCCTCGCATCGCTCGCCCTCTATCTAAAATTGTATATTAAAAAACAAAAAATGAAACTATGTACACGATTTTACTTCAGTTATAATATAATATATTCAAATTTTAAAGCCAGCGCCTTGGAGCAAGTTAAATTGCTCTACCCCCTTGCTTCTGGAGAAATTGTTTTCTGTTGATCGACAAACAATGTCGCGCAATGGAACTTCCTTTTTAAAATATAATAACTTGTTTTTTTTAGTTCGCAAGTACTAATATTCAGTAAAACTTTTACGGTATTCTTTCTAATTTAGAGCCCTTCATAATTCGTGCGCCTGCAGCAACTGTTCTATCTGCACGGTAATTCCATCACTGTAAAGAGGCGATTATCAAACATCATTAAACACTTGCTAAAACAAATCAAAATTTCAATTCTTCTCTGCCTTCATCTTTAAAAAATTAAAACAAAATTAGTCTTGACATCTGACCCTTAAATATATACCAAACTAATACAGTCGTTACTATTTTAATTCTTTATTAATCTGAAACAGTAGTCGAGAGCCGAGAGGTTAAGCATGCACACCTTGGACCCCGAAGTTGCACTC
The DNA here is from genome assembly GCA_022683975.1 of Rhyacophila evoluta. Lineage (NCBI taxonomy): Eukaryota > Metazoa > Arthropoda > Insecta > Trichoptera > Rhyacophilidae > Rhyacophila > Rhyacophila evoluta. The sequence continues at coordinate 8,330 of JAGVSQ010007835.1, forward strand.
TCGAATTTCACAGCTGCAGGATTTTTTTAAACTATTTTTTTTTGACTTGGTGTGGGTTGAGCAATTCACCGTCAACCAATCGTTGTGAAAAAAGTCTGTCAAAATAAGTCCTCGGAGATCTATATAATCCATTCCTTCACTGGTCATCATCACACTGTTGAGATTTTAGAGCGGCCATGATATAAAAATATATATTTTTATGTTTTTTGGGAATTTTTGTCAAGAGCATAGATTCCCAATCTTTTTGGCCTACTAGCCTTTTTTGGAAAAAAATACTCCCCGCTCCACTAGGTAATAAGTGACCATTTATTATGTCACAATATATTTATTTTAACTTAAGATGTCTCGTTTTTTTAGCTTACATAATGTGTTAGGTTATTAATTTCTTTTATAAGAGCCACCAACTAGCTACCGCCCCCATAGAAGGCTTCAGCCCCCTCTTTGGGAATCTGTGGTCCAAATATTATCATCAAATAAATATAATATTCCATAAAAAAAATATATCAAAACATCTTTATCGTTTAAAAATGCTATTGTAAAAGAAGTCCATTAATCTGGTTACAGCTGTTTTATTTTCTTATCTATATTTCAACACTTAAGCCGTTTAAGGGCGAAAAGAATGTTCCTTGATAGGTATTTCACCTTCAAGTGATTAGTCTGTAAATTTCTCATGTAATAAACTAATTGGCGATTGCTTCCTCCCCCTCGATAGGGCCATTTAGTGCAAAAGAAAAACGATCCACTTTACAAAGCGAGGGAAAACCTTTTGAAGGCATTGTTAAAACACATTTATTTAATTTGAAACACTTATAGAAATTAATATAAATTCTCCAGTATTAATATAAATTATATAGTATACTATGACTTCATTCGTAATGAAGAGATAAGAGAATAGCCACTTACTGCTGATTAACTAACGCTGGACCTCCCACGGACACATATTGCGGATGCTTCAGAGTAGTTTGTACCTGATCTGCCTATTCACCAACCCGACTGGTTTTCGGCATCCTGGAAGGTTTATAAATATCTACAGAATGTATTCGGTGGAGTTACAGGATCCAGGTGTGACATGGGAGGATGCAAGAATACCGGTGAGCGATAGGGATTCTTGGAGGTGGCATGCGGTGTCCATATTATCCATTTAGGGAGTGGATATAGAAGAAAAATATAGACACTTTACATTTATTTTACCAATGGCATGTTTCGTCATGTTAACAATTGTGTTCGAATATAGTTAAATAACCATGACGTCGGCTGAAAATGAATTTATTAAGTGGATTAAATCTAATAAATTGCAGTACATACAGATAATATCCAACAAGAGTTGTTCTAATTGTTCATTACATATTTACTCATATTTTCCCATTGATAATAAACGCAATACGTAGTAGTTAAACAAATAGTGTTGAATGTTTTTCTATGAGTGTCGTCATACGACTTGTTGGTTTTGATACATATAATAATTATATGTTCGTTAAAGATGTTGAGGAATTAATAACTTAAATAAATAAAAATAATAGTGTTCTTACAGTATGTAACTGTTAGACAGTCGGCAAGAGTGATCAATATTCAATCGCTTGCTACCTTTTGTATTATTGTACGAAAATAGAGACGAGCTGATATTTATTGGAAGGAATCGCAACACGTCATTAAAGTTCGCTTCAAAAAATTCTGAGATAAGTTTGAACATTAATATCTTCTATATGAGTATGCATATAATCTGTCAAACTCACTAAGTAAATTTCTTTATAATACTGATTGTTTTCCGGAATAGACTGTTTCATACACTCGGTAAATGGCTGTGTAATACTGATTTACCCATTTCTATTGGTCTCGTTTGTTGTTCTAAACGTATTGAATAAATAATTGGATTGAAATAATTAGTGTTACGTATTAATATATTGTATTAGTAATTATGTACTCACGTAACGATCATAGGAAAATACTCTATAAAACGAATGTAAAAACTTTAGAATTCTGCAAATGTTGGTTATTAGGTTGGTAATATTTGTTTGATAATTTAACTTTTTCCGATAAATCATCGTTTGGATTTTAGTTCGAAATCCGCGTCATGAATGTTGCCAGAACTTATTTATATCCTAAATGTAAAAGGTATCAGAAAAACTAAGTGCATAGAAACTTTTCAAGATACCATTCTCGTAAAAGCGACGGGCGATTCGTGCAGATCTTGGGAAATGGCGTACATCAGTTATTGTTTCATAAGTGTAAAAAATAACATTAGGCCAAACGGTAGACAAAATAACTAACCGAAAAATAAAAAACACATTTTATTCCGTTTATCATTTTTATTAAAGCACAAAAATTGATTCAGTCGATTTGAACTAGTTGAAAATTCAAGTAACTAAATTAATCCCGTGATTGGAACTCGTGAACAAATATTTTTAATACTTTTTATACTAATAATACTATTTTTTTAATAATTTAATGTGGGATTCTGCGAATATTATAAAATTTTGGACACTATCTGTATATATGGCGGAACTCGGGAAGGATATTCTATAGCTTTGGGAGTGTTTATATCTGTCAATACAATAAGATACGTTTTTGAAATCAGATTGATCCTCAGTGAGAGTTGACTATAATGTGGCATGGTTTTCTTAAGACTTCAGTTTGGCTGTTGGCGAATGATGATAAACAAAGCATATCGATGACTTAATCTGCAAACCATCTTATTCCATCCATTTGATGTAATTTTATTCAGATGTAATTTTTCTATCACACTCAGAATGCACAATAATTCACAAAAAATGAAATACGTAAAACCACCCGTAGAAGCCAGCTTATTTCATGTAGTAACATACACATTGAAGATATATTTTTGGGTAAATTGTGTCTCCCTGCCAAACACCTGAAGGTATAAATAAACATAATAAATTATAAGAAAGTCGGAAGTAGGCAGTTTTTCGATCGTCTAACGGGCAACGGCCAGATAACCTCCCCCCTGCCTGGCGCTGAGTAGGTAAGCTGTACGTCACTGGAAGACTGTGAGGAGATAGGTATCAACCGTGTTCGGATGTTATATATATGACAGTATACGTAGGATTATAAAATAAGAAAGAGATATCCCTGAAAAAAGATGACTGGGCAATAGATAAGATATATTTCCATCGTTAGATTCGCTCTGCGTTTGTAGGAGCAATCGCGGAGATTCTTTTTATGACTTTCGCAGAGATCAAATTGATACTGATACAATCGGAAATGTCTTTTCTACCGGGATTGTGTCGTCTTCCCCATGCGAGGGGTGCTCAACTTGGGATCGCAGACAAATCATTGTGTCTCAGGTACGTATATCTCCAATGTCCACTGAAAAAAATATTATTTTATCGAGACTGACATTAATGTCAACAACATAATGTTAATACATACTGGACGATATTAATATAATATTCGACAGTATTTTATGGTAATCGTCTGTAATAAAAAAACATTATTACTACTCATTACAATCGGGTGAATATTTTTAACATCCATTCATTTGGATCGTTATTTTCAAAACGGGTTTCGCTTTCAACATCTTCTGGCGAAATATGTTCAAGTATCCTATATTATTCGCATAAACATACTGGTTGTAGAAAGGCAAAAGAACGTAAGGAGCAAAACAAATTTTACATTAGGTACAAAAACTTGTATTTAATTATTATGAGCCAAAGTCGAAAAAATCAATAAAATAGATGTAGTGGAAGTCCTTTTAAGAAAGAAAAAACTGAAACTCCTTTTGTCTTTCTAATGTATAGATAGCTTACGGTAGTTATGAATTATGTAAATCTTGGAGAAAGTTTTTATTTAAATATTATTAATAAATACATTACATTATACATTTTCTTTCATGGATTATTACTAGATTTTTTTATTTATTATAGATTCTTTCAGCTTTTATAGTTAAAGTAGATTTTTGATTTAACGACGTACCATAATTAGAGCAACCATGACCATTTTAAATGTCATTATCAGCAACCATTCATCCACTTAATTATCCGTTCAGTTTATTGCGGATGCAGTCTTTTTTTAACAAATAATAATGATGGATTTAGTATTTAGTTGTATATATAATTTACGAAAAGTTCAAATGTTTTTTAGCGAATTCATCTCCAGTCTAAAGCAAAATTAAATACATTTTCTGAAAAGCGTTTTTTTAATTATGATGCCTACGGATGTATTTTGATATTCAGGTTTGAGACTTTCTGATTGCTCTGAATATTGAAGTGTTCTATTTTCGAAATTACTTATTATAATAATTAGAGTGAGTAGCAATAATATTTTTTATAGATTCTGTTACAATTTGACACCCAAAGATGTCGCGACGTTTTTCGTTATCATTTATTTTCTCTGGCGCATCTAATGTGACATCGCCATATTCGCTCGTAAACTTTTTTTGTATATTTGTTCTGCGAGGAAAAATGTCTGTAAACGCTAATAAGAGACTGTTGAATAAAAAAAAATGGAATCACACAATGAAAATCTTTACATATGTCGGGGTTTGTCCAATCTAGTTTTGTGTTAGGGATGAAAATGAAACGTAACATGCCTACTTAACTTAATACGCTTTCCTGGTGTCGTAAAAAGGACAGAAAAAACTGGGACGCGCTTTGTAAATTACCTTACGAATGATTAACTCAATAATAAAATGCAAATGGATTGATTTTGATGCAGAGAATCACAATTTATTCAATATACATACAACTATAATTATATTCTCTATTGGCATACTAAATCACTCAGAGTTTTGAGCTAGCTTCTTAAAGAAGCGAAAGTTTTTTTATATTTTGAATTTCAATTTTTTCAGTACTGCGCCGTGGGTAGGCGGTGCCCTTATGTAGATTTTTTGCGTCCAATCCCCCTTTCTAATTTTTTCTGGATTTTTTTTATAAAAAAAACTTTTTAAATTTTGGTGTTGTAAAATTGTACACAGAAATTAATTACTGAATGAAATATTGACTTGAAATAAAATCTTGCATATTCGAAACTTTTTAGCTTTTTTCCATGCATTTTATATATATCTTATATTTTTAGGGTACACTTGTTTTAGTTAATAATTGGTTAAATATGAACGTAACAAACATCTGAAGATTGTAAAGTAAATAGTAGATAGATGAAGCTGTTCGAAAGAATAATGAATAATTATTGCAATACGGTTTGGGCGTAGAATATAGTGGGCGTTGGGCTTAGGTTTAGAGGCATTGTAATATTAAGCATCATATTATTATTATTATAGGCATAGACAAGCAGCAATATGTAACGAAAACATTAAAAATAATTTAATATGGATTCTAAGTATTAGATTTTTTATAACAATATTTAACACGTTGAGAACATTACAAATTATTAACATTATAAATAAGTTCAGGGCGTTAAGAGCATGTCATATATATTTTTAAATGACACATATTACAATAAAAAGTAGTATAAATAAAATTTGAAATATTTTGTTGAAAATTTGAGACAATCTGAGAAAATAAAAAAGAGTATATACTGAAAGATATACAGATTGTATTCTTGTAATTTATAAAGTAGCATCCATCTAAGCTCGCTCACACTCACTCGGCAGACATCAATTGTTTTATACGACAAATCATCCATGCATGCACTTTTCACACTGCATATACTGTTTTATAAATATTATCAAACGTTAAAAATTGTACATTTCAAGTGGTGATTCGTACGATTTCAACGGGCAGTTAACAAATAAATTATGACGCGAACAGTACACACTTCGTTTTAATCTTTGTTTTCAAACCGAAGAATTAACGCAGAATCTTTAAAACACAACTTTGTCTTGTCATTTCTCTTGCGTAACACTTTTCAAAATATCTCAAGGAAGCATTACCATGACTCGGCATTCCAGTTTAGCAGTTTTCAAACTTCTATGTACTCTGCTTCGAACTAAAACCATCCACTATTTAACTTGATATCGGATAACTTGTTCAATCGCCAAATTGGTTAACCCCCACAAGCCCCCCGCTTTCTTTGGCAGGGGGGGGGGGCGTGGCCACCCGTCAACCGAATTTACTTTTATTGTTACTATCTTGCTTCACATTACCGGAATTATATTATTTGAGACATAGGTGTGTGCACACTAGCTGATTGATTAATATTTTACTTGACTCGCTATTTATATTGTCTAATCCAATTGTTGAACATATGGATCTACACAATCTGATGACTTATTTTGATAATCAATTTTCATCCAGTCTGGAATCTTTGATTTTAAAAAATATTATTAAGCTGAAGGATTTCAACATGAAATTTTTACCTCATCGGCAATTTTTCTTGCATTAAATCTTTCTAAGTATCAATTATATACTAATGTTCAGTGGTTTATTCAATCTTATCCCAGAAGGATATAAAATATAAACGACATATTCACGGATATCAACATGTAACAAGTCAATGTTGTTATTAGAATGGTACCAACAGCATGATAACCCGAAGATTTCGTATTAGTATAATATGTAGATGGCAAATATCCTCATAGAAAAATCATCAGCGCAGATGTTTGAACAACATGCTTAGTTCTAAATTATTTAAAACTGGTAAACTTTTATATGTGAGATCACTGTTAGCGACTCGGGTTTCGCCTTTCGGCATCTTCAGGCT
>JAGVSQ010007836.1:0-14942 GCA_022683975.1 Rhyacophila evoluta
CAAGCGAATGCTAGGATTCTGCCTTCGTTCGCTTCTGTCTGGACCCGGCCTTATACGATGTGCCAGCGAACAATGAACACAGTATTGAATCGGCATATTTTATCGAAACTAACCATCTGTTTTCTTTTTTTCAGGTAAGTGAATTTTATCGCCATGCTTACGTAGAAATGGTATATGTATATATATCTATATATGGAGTTTTGAAGATGTCTAAAGATGAAACTGAAAGGGTAAGCTATAAACGTTAACTATAGATACAATAATTATTCTCGATAATTATGTTTCAATGAATTTCATAAAATGTGTGCATATAAATATCACATACAAAACTATATCGAATCATTTTTTGATTTTCACCTCTTGTGTGTTATTGTGTATTATATGTGTGTATAAAAATAGTAAATAAAAAGAAAGTATAATAGTTTCCAGGTGCGTTTATTGAATTTCATTGATTATTACTTATTTTAAATATACATGTGATATATAAATGTTCTAAAAAGATACATTAGTATAAAGAAAACAATTTTTAAGACTATCGATCGCAAAACTTTTTTTAGCGTCGGTAACACTGAAAAAAGCTTATACTTAGCTTTCTTGAAGTAACAAAAAGATTTTCATATGCGTTTGACGCATAATACAATTTTCATTGATTATATATCATTTAAATATAATGTTGATTTTACTAATTACAATAAGCAAAGTGATAGAATTCGAGCAAAATATAAACATAGATAATGGTTTACTTGATTGAACTAATATGACATATAATACAAAAAAGATATAACTATACAGAAAGACTTTTATAAGTAGAAATATGGGTAGAGATGATTGAGAAAATTATCTATGACTTTAGATTGTAATTAAATTTTTGTTTATAGTATTGTTAAATTGTAATTATTTTTATTTAGATTGTAAAAACAAGGTTGATTCCACTTCATTATTACAAAACGTTTTTGTAGAATCTTTTCAAAGATCGTTTGAATAATGATCATAAGAATTGATCCCAGTAATGAGTATATTCTTTAATTATAACACACATGTCTTTTATGTTTTGGAATTCAGTTGGATTCACAATTCCTGCAAAAATACTGCTGATTGTCAACATCAATGTCCATGCACTCGATATGTGGGTGCGATTAGACTTTGCTTTCTAATTTTTCATTCATAATTATTCTATATTATTATTAATATTAATGGTGGAAGAATAATGGTGCATCTTCAATCAAAAAATCAAGATATTAATGATTTAGCTGATCAAATTTTGTATTAAAAATTGTTAGTAAATAATAAAGTATCAATGCAAGTGTCTACTTGTTTTATATTTCAATAAACTTATAAAAACTATGCCTTGCTTTGGCCTTAATATAGGTAATAATAAAAGTTTGAATTTTTAAATTCAACAAAATTAGTATTTGATTAAAATGAGTGAAAATAAATAATATAGGACACAATAAATCGAGTGTTATAGCTAATTATGTATAAATAATAATGATACTCAACTATTTTTTAGATACTTATAATATACAAGTAAATAAAAATTAAGGCAGGAATATAACAACTAAAGGTGTCTACACACGTAACAGCCAGCTTGACAAGCATGGACGATCAATCTTTTGTACAAGCTTGTTTGAGTGTTTTACTGTACAAGCGGCTTGAAGATGGTTGCTTGGACGAGCCTACTTGTACAGTGTGAAGGGAAAATTGTGCATGCTTCTACAAAATATTCATCATGCAAATTTGTCAAGTTTACAGCTACATGTGTAACTTTTTTAAGGCTTTATAAGTTATTAACGATAACAGCAAAACTGCGCACATTGCAAATCGGATTGTCCCATTATTATATTTAAAGCCTTCAAAGCTGTTGAATACTTCCAAAATTATTTTCAAAAAATTATAATCTTTCATCAATAAACATTCAAAATTCAAATCGCAAAATATTCATTTTATCAAAACTGTTTATTTTGTTTGTTAGTGACTATGTAATATTTAAAATTAAATAAAACATCTATCTATACTATAATTATGTTATGAAGTATAAAATGTTGTAAGTGTGCGCAGTTCAATTTGTTGGCGTTTGTCTGGTGTGCAGTTGTCATGGAACAGTGTTTATACACATTTAAAGCTCATGAAAAAAAAATTTACAAAAAGGACATTTTAATAATGTAATATTGAAAAGAAGAGTTTGTGTTTATTTTTTTTTTTAATACTTGGAATAAAAATTTAAAATCGTGAAATAAATTATTAATAATGAAATAATTTAATAATCATTCAAAATTATTTTCAATATTATCAAAATATTTTGTATGGTACTATATTTTAAATCTTAGGTATAATAATTAGTCTTGTATTTGAAATTATATTTACAATGATGGCACTCCAGAAAAAAATATATATACACACAAATAATTGTATAAGATCTAAGAGGAGAAAAAATTCACAACCGAACAAATACATTGACTGCGAAAAAAGAATGTAGCCCCCAATTTTTCAAAATCGCTTCAAATTGGTAATCTTGATGTATACAGCTTGATACGCGTCAAAATGATATAAGCTGAAAATGCCGAATTAGTTTCTAAATTTAGCTTTTATGTTTTTAAAATTTGTGAAATTAGTAGCCAGGAAAAGTGGCTTCCACCTAATCAATTGTATTGTTTTTTATTTAATTTTATTAATAAATTAACATCATATTGAGTAAATTTAATAAAACACAAGTTTCAGTATTCATGCACTTTAAGTTTGTGCCTGTGTAATATTCGGACTTTAGCTCAAAATTATTAAATAAAGTTTTTTGTGTCTCCTGTAAAAAAAATTCTGTGAAGGTTACGTCTTTTTTCTTTTCCGCAGTCGATATGTATATATATTTAAATATACATATTATTATACATTAATAAATTCTATGTTTATAGTAAGGGATTCAATATAATAAATAAGTCGTATTAATATATTGCAAAAAGTCATAATTATGGGAAAATAATAGACAAAATTAAAGTCTAATATTAAAAAAAACCCTTTGGCTGTTTTAACATTTTTCGAAATTTTAAATAGAATCCTGACAGCAAATGCCATCATCTTAGCAAATAAATACACAATATTATTTATAATGCGTTTCAATTTATAACAAAATATGTGGAAGGACGCAGAAAGGTTACTGTTAGCATTTCTCACTATTATCATGAAAAATGATATATCGTTGTTTGGCATTCAAAGGGTTAAATGTAATATCAGAAGAATGTACAATTAGTACTAATTTAGTATATTCATAATAATTAATTAAGTAAAAAAATATTTCAACAATATTTTATGTCAGATGAAAAATGGTAATTTGGTAGGACCTTATTTTTCGTGACTTTAATTTAACAATATTTTAATGTTGAAATGTTGAAGTATTTTATTCAAGTCTTTAATATGGATTAACTAATTTTGGAATACAAATGAAAATGTAAAATAAATTAAATTAGTCTAAAAGTAAAAAAGTCATAACATAAACTCTTTCTAAAAAAGGTTCTTACGATAATCAAACATAAACAAATGTACTTTAAATGAGCGGTGAGAGCTTTGACAAAAAGTGTCACAAATGAATAATATATAAGTACATAATCTGCCTGATATTTATTATTTTATTACTAGCACATATAACAGAATGAATAACATAATAGTATATAGACTAGAGCCTTATAGAATTTGAAACAACCAAACGTTGTGTTTCAATGTTTTTATATTTACACCCCTGGTTACCATGAGATGAGAGTACACACTTTAGCACCGGAGTTTGAAGGTGAAAATCCTACAGCCAGTAATATTTTTAAAAATTAAGGATGCAGAGCCAAAATCAGAATGAGTTGAGAAATTTATCTGACAAACAATAGATCTATATATTTTCGAATGAATATCTTCACTGTGTGGAGTTCATATATTTCTCCATCGAAATGGACACTACAAGAAAATACACTCGGTTTTAGAATTCTGATTTTACAAAAATCTGCATAGCTCAGTATATTACTGTCTTATTAAGTGACTTTATACACTCTTAAATGGAAAAATAGGATATCTCAAAATGATAAATAAGACATGTCACATAAAATACAAAGCGACATAAATATAGCTGTCAAAACTACTTTCACGGAAAACGTGCCATTGGCAGCAAAAGGGTTATTGCTAATTTATTTGGAAGACATTGTAAAATTTCATATGGCAAGACCTTAATGTCATCTTCTCCAAGTGTTGATGAAAAAATTTTATCTCTTTTTCTCGCAATTACGGACATGGACATGATGTAACTTAAATCATCCATTTTTATAGGAGACAATTTTTTGATTGTGACTGTTGTAACTTAGATATAAAGAGACTACATTTATTTAATGAATCATATGTATAATGTATCAGTAATGTATTAATGTATTTTACATCAATACTTCTTTATGACTTTCAAAACATATGAGTATTCAGGCATCTGCAAAAATCTTAATACATATTATGAATGATTGTACTGCTTATAGGTATTTCAAGAAAAACACATCAATCTTTTATTAGATTTGGAAGACTTGGATGGAAAATCTACGTCGCACTAATAAACACTAATCAAAAGTAGAAGCTTTAAAAAGCAGAACAATATAATTCTTTTGATCGAAGTCAATGCTGATGCTCTAAAACATAATATACGTATGTCTTGAGACTAAAACCCAACTTGGGTCACAGTGTTATTTGCCAAAATAAGTTAACCAGAAGTAGTGGATGCCGCAGGAGCCTCTTCCAAATGTTCCAATCCTCCGAAGTAACCACCTTCAATGTTTTTATTCACCCGCTGGTAATCTCTAGCCAGTGGACTCGAGAATTTCAAATAAATTCTTCAGTCAAATCAGTCTTCACGTCAGCATACGATTGATTCGTACCAACACTGCGTCCTCTCATAGTATGGAAAATGATATTGTACTATTTTTATACTTATAAACAGTCTTTAGTTATTTTGAAATGCAGACTCTAAGCCGTCTACAGTCAACATTTTTTATCACAAAACAGTTTATTTAAAAAATCTATTATGTCCAACAGATATCTCCTTGGCAGTGGTATCAGCGGATGTCAATGAAATAAAATTTTACTATCTGAAATCCTTTAATAGATTCTGGAAATGCTTTTTCAAAGAATAATATCATTATACGAGTAAGCAGGCAGTTTGATTGAGCATTCTATCATGGGTTCGCATTCTGCATGTATACATTTTGCCCAATATACATTTTATTGCAATACTTTGGACCAAAACTGTAAGATTCAACGTATTTGTTTTCGCCGTTTATATAATCATTTATTTGTAGTATACATTTTTTGAATTAGTTACGTTGGTTGTTGTGATATGAAGCAGCGCCCATTTCCACATATGTCGGGAGTTGAAATACTTTAATTTTAGCCTTGGAATTAGTATCCTTTACGCCGGAATTCGCAGAGCTGAAACAGAGTACGATAATTATTTATAATCATTTATAATTTTAGACATAAATACGTAGAGAATGAGGTTTAGATAAATCTTCACGTTGAGACATTATTTTGTATACCTCAAAATATTGAAGATGACAATAGTAAGAATACTAAGTTTACTTGACCGAAAATTATTTTGTATAATCAAAACCGGATAGAAATTTATGTATTGGATATGATTTGTATGAAACAGGGTTTCCCGAACACCAGTGTTCCGCAACAATTTGGAAAAGCTTTCGATACTGCAACACATTTGAAGATATTTTACTTCATATTGAAAGGCGAGTGATGATCAACATATAACGTTAAGTATATAGGTACAGGCGGACAATTTTTCTTATCAAGAGATGGGGAATATAGGTTTTACCTGACCGGCTGACAAGTCTTGTCAGTTTAACGACAATTGCCAAGATTGATCATAAATCTGATAAAAAAAACAGCTTGAAAATACATGTTCTTCATATTTCATGTTAATATAATAGTTTTGTATTTCAAAATAATAACTAAATAAATTGTGTGCTTTAATTACATTTTTTTTCAATTTTTACTAATAGGAATTACCCAACAAAGTGTTCCATTAAAGTTTCTGGGTTTGCAAAGTGTACCATTGCAGAAAATTTTTGGGAAACCCAGGTATAAAAGATACGTCTTCAGCATTTAAAGCTCTGATTCCTAATTGCCTTCAAAATGCCTACTGAAACAATTTAGTATCCATGTAATTTAGACTATATAATTATATCACAGATGTTTGGCATCTATTAAAATCCAAACAATTTAACTAACTTTAACAAATAAAAATCTTTATCAGATTTTTTTATAAATTATTGAACAACAATTTTACCATAACGTTGCAAAACATCAATATTAATGGCAATTTTAATTTTGGAAGAAGAATTGTCCGATGTTTATCTCGATGGATGGATTTTAATATTGAATTTTTTTCTATTTATATAACAGATATATATGGGTATTAAATTAAATAGTATAGAGGTTTTTATTCGAAAATTAAGCTGATTTCAATATTTTTTTTAAAAAATTCATAAATGTGATTTTTACGAAAAATACTCTCTAATATGATAAAAACAATGCAAATTACAAGATCAATACATTTAAAAGATGGCATGCAAATAGTTTTCTTTGAAAGACATAACATAAAAATAATTTAAAAAAATAGGAATTAAATAACGTTAAAAAAAAAAGTAAATATGAGTAAAGAGAGAATTTAAAAAAGAAATGTGAAGGGGTGCTGAATGAGTTAAGCAGATCCTATTTTAAATGTTTATAAAATATCATCTATCGATACTCGGCCTCACTCAAGTAGATGATATCGATATAATAAGCAATTTCGCTATACGCAACCATTACTTGACACTGAGTATTTCAATACTTTGGGATAAAAAAAGTTATGTTCTTGATTTCTCGGTTAGTTATTAGAGAACATTATTAGACACAACAGTAAAATACTGTTTCTTTGATAAGTCGTACATAATAATCTTTATATTAATACGTCCAGTATTTTGTCTTTAGTTATTTTTTTGGAAATGAGCCGTTTGTGTAAGCAATATCGTAAAAATGTTCCGTCACCAAACTAATTGACGGTGCTTTTCGACATATGGTTTTTGCAGACAAGTGCTGAATAATTGAGAAATAAAATTGAGTTGAAAGTGTAATCTGGATTACCTTTTAACTTGTTTTAGAGTTTCATTCAATTGGGTATGTTGACTAGTAATTTTTCCTTCCGGGAGAGAGAGCGATCGGGAGACTTGCGGGCGTGTCTTGGAGTGTTTGAGGGATGAACTGTACATGATTCCAGCTGAGTGAGACATCCTTGTAATATCGACGTCGCACTTAGCGTGAAATATCTGAAATACAACATTAGGCGGATAAGTATTTTGTTCAATTATAAAGTTAAGTTTTCTAGATCTATATAACACCTGTCTCCCCGGGAACGTAGATGTAGTGTGCGCGCCACGCATCTGAGAAATACGAGTCCGATTCCTAAATCAGTCGGGCTTTTAAAAATCCGTAAATTTAAGAAAGATGCTATTTTCTGAGAAACAATTCTCGTCAGCAATAATTTTCCAAGACATCTCTTCACATCGTGAAAGTCTATATACTCCACTCTGTTTAGATATGCTCTACATTTGGAGCGGAAATGGTAAAAAAAATAAAATAATAATCGGCTCTAAATATTGTAACTTTTATTGTAATTTTTCCACCATTTTCTCTCGGAATGTGGAGCATATGGATCGATACAGTGTGAATATGTCCGTTTCTAAAGTGAAGAATCAAATCTTCGCAATGTGAAATGGGGTAAATTAGATTTTAGAATTTTGAAAAATCCAGCAGATGTGGGAATCGAGCCCGTTCTCTCCGGATGAAAGGGGCGCACGCTAACCTCTCGGAAGGGAACAACATATTACATCTTGATCCACCACACAAGTTCCCTAAATATAATATATGGCTGCCACATGACGTTTACTAAAACCTTGCCGTCTTGCATTTTCTTAGGTCATGACAGTATCCCTTAATTTCGCCAAGTACGTCTTGTAGATGGTACTCGCCGGTTTTCCACGAAGCCGAATAGGGTTCACGGTTACCGAAGGCATCCGCAGTACGTGCCCCAGTCAGTTCCAGCACCGCTGCATAACTCTGATGATGACGAGGGGTAGGCCATCCGTCTCTTTATCTGTATTTTTAATGAAGTCACATCACCTCCTTTATTTACGTCGCTTAAGTATTCATCGCAAGCATCCGTTTTTAAAGCTCAGTCGTTATACGATTTTTCTGAGTCTTTGTCAAGTGCTATGATTCGCTGTCGTATAGCAGCACTGTCAGTATATATGCGCCAAATACTGCCGGTGCTGCTAAAGATTATATATTTCAAATAATGTATTTATCGGAAATAATATAATATTTATCCAAAGGAATTATAGCTTGTCAGGAATGTAGGATACACTGATAATTAATTACCAATAAAAATGCATGTTATAAATTTCAATTGAAAATATTTTATTTATGAAAAAAAGGAGATTAAAAAATGATTATTATTGATTACACTATAGAACATCGTATGTATTAGGTCGAAAACAGTGAAACGAGAGTTTGTGTTTAGCTGCGTCTGGAAGAGGTTTATTTCGTACGTGCGCTCAATATTTTTGTTTGGAATTTTTAAAGGTATCCTTATTTCTCATTTCGTAAAACATTTGCTCGATTGTGTTTTATTTTCAATTTTTTTTCTTCGAAACCAGATGGAGACAAAACGCGATTCGCACTTACTATTTTTCTACGAATATATATATATTGGGTCATAACGCGGTTACACGTCGTCACGACACATAAATCAAGCGTTCGAAGATGGATCTGCTAAGTCATAGATGCCGAAAGTCATAGAAAATAGAGCATTTTGTTTGTTTATTTTATTCAACTCTCGTTTCATTGTTTTCAACCTAACAATTCAAAGAATTTTGATTAAATAAATACGTTATTTAATACACAAGTTCAATTATTTAAAAAAAAAATGATTATTTAAACAATAAGCAACGTTAACAGCAGTTGTAACAGTAATAAAAAACGACATCGAGTTTTTTTTGCTGTCTCAAATATAGTTTTTTTTTTTTGGAATATTGCTTTTTATTATATATTTTTTTTTTATCTTAACAGTTCTGTATTGGAAGTAGCAACATCAGAGTCTGATAGTAGATATGCGAAACCATTTTCGTTATCGATTTGGAAACACTTAAATACAAAACCAGAATATTTATTTAAATGCAATAATCTCAAAAAAATAGTGTGATACATTTGTAGTATTTCAATATAAATAATTTCATGATTGACCCTTTGTATGCTGAACAATGATATTATTGCTCGTAATAATAGCGAGAAGTGCTAACAACGATTGGGTCTAGATTTTTTTTTTGTAAAATGTCACACACATTGAATAAGAAAAATCGTGTTAAAAATAATGCAGCATATCAATGGCCATAAGTCGACAACACGTATTATATATTTGTTAAATTATTATTCAGCAAGACCAAAAACACCTTTTGGGAAATTAGAAAAATATAAATTCACTTTGGGGTAAAATAATGCTTATTTTCATTTTCATTTTTTCTAGGTTTTTTGAGCCCTCCTGAAAAGTTTTAAAAATGTATTATATGTGTTGTCAACTTATGGCCAACGATGAATTTTTTTTTATCAAAAATAATTGAAAGTGTTAGCTATTCTCGCTTGGATCACAGCTATTTTAAAAAGGTCAAGGCGGCTAAAGGGTTTAAGTACAGTGACAGATATGCGTCACTTTAAAAATTATATCCTGCGGTTGTATCACATTATCAGAATTATGGAAATTGTCAATAAGAAAAAACATTATAATATATATTTTAATATACGAATGTAAATAGCACCGTCAAATTTTAATATAAAAATATACATATATTAAAAGAGGCGATTACAAAAGATATGTTCCTTCTTATTAAATTCCTGAGAATCTATTGAGGGAGTTAAAACAAAACAAAAATCTCCAACCATGTTGGTAACTAGGAATATATAATTTACTTTATGGGCTGAATGCGTAATGAAAAACCAAAAATGTTGAAATACTTTATTGGAAGTAACTAGACCGTGACTAAAGGAGTGACTGTTGGTATATTTATCTGAAAGTCGTCTGCCACAAAGAATCAATTTCATTTATTAAATCTTATAGATTAAGATTAAATTCAACTATTCCGGAGTGCTAATTTGAGATCAAAGCGATAAGTTCTTAAACCCAAGCTTTTGTGAAAGTCTTGAAGCTTTCGCTCACAGATTACTTTAACCCTGGTGATGATTTTGGACATTGCTTAAATTATTTTAAGGCTTTATCTTATACAACATAGCTTTTAAGTAGTATACGTAGTTTTATAAACCACTTAGTACTGGGTATTTTCATAAATTGAATGCTCAATATATGTGATATTAAAAGACGTAGTACAATGTCGTATGAAAGATGATGCACAAGCAATACGTTGAATATTCACAGAATGTTTCTACAATCAGAAAAGATACAGTGATATATACATTAATATATATACATACAAAACTGATAAGATATTTGAGCTCTGACTATATTAAACTCCATAAAGTAAAAATGGTTTAATCGTTCAGTTTTACATTCATTTTGACAGGAATGCATGGTAGTAGAGAAAAGACAAAACATCTGTACGTCAGGATTTGAGTTTTAGCTGTCACAAGAGCGAATTTTATGATGGCCTCATGAGTGTTTGAAAGACAAGTTTCAAGTTTTGGGTGATTTTGGATATCAAAGCTGTAGGATACGCCTGGTTTAGACGGGTGAATGATCCGTAATGTTAAAAATTCATCTTGTAAATGGTTCCAGCTGGTGGCGACGTTAATGCTATTAATCAATTTTTGGCACATTTTTTTGGGTCATATGCTATCGACTAATAGATAACCTTATCTTATCAGAATGAGATAAAGAAATATTAAAAATATTCATTAATTTGCTAGTGTCAAAATGATGTAAATTTACGAATATGAATACAAAACTATGTAAATACAATAAACATTTGAGCAAATTTTTGTTCAAAACAAAACTTGTTCATTGTTGCGAGCCTTGGTCTTGACTATTTACTAGTATTGGAGGTGATGTGTCGCCAATTTCAGCCAGCTGTGGTGTGGGTTGTAAGTCAGATGTCGCATCTACTTCTTCCGGGGATTCGGCTTGCTCTGTAGCATTCGAATGATTTCCGACGTAGTCCGGGTCTATATTCGGCACAGCGTCTGTTCCATCGTCCATTTCACATTTTGTAAAAACTCTCTTTGCCAAATTGAAGAGTTCGTTAAGCAGTCCGCTCATATTATTCTCGATAATTCTGTAACTAAAATAAAATTATAGGTGACATGAAATGGGTTTTTATACAGTATATCCAAAAATATTTTTTGCTTTATATAGGATGCGTTTTATGTTCCAGGGCGATGGCAAAGTTTCTTGCAAAATCTGCATCGGAGTACGAGATTTTTGTGATGTAGCACCTTTCTATTGGAACCACGCGTGCTTTAAGCCTAATTGGTCGAATTCGGGCAGAAGAAAGTTTACCAAAATGTCACGATAGCGATCACCAGTTACATAAATGTGGCTTAATAATCCCGGCGGCCCAAATAGCACCCCATACAGTCACTCTACGAGAGTCTAATGGTTATTGGTGCGTCAGTTGGAGATTTTAAGTGCTCCAATGGTGGCTATTCCATCTATTAATAAATCCAGTCAAGTAGACATGTGCCTCGTCACTCATGATGGTTTTTGCCAAGCGAAAAAATACCCCAAACGATCGACATTGGATGCTTTATATTTATTATCAATCATTCTTCCTGCCTATTAAATAAGAACAGACAAACGACAGCCAAATCGAAATGGTGGCCAAAAAAAATCAGCCTGGAGCATAAAAAGCGACGTATATAAATTACATAACCTACTAACACTACAACTAATAGTATCATCTTATATGACGTGTTTAATGAGTGTGTGTACATAATGTTAAAATTAAAATAGATTGGAAAAATATGTTGAAACATACTGTCGAAAATATTTCAAAAACACGTATCTCGATTTTTTAGTTTACGTCATTTTGTAGGTTAGGTTTAAAAGTAATGTTTGATGTCAATGAAAACTACAAACGATTTTCATTTCTCGATAGATTTATGCAAATTATGACGGCAAATAAAGGGTAGTTCCATTAAAATGTAATACCATCTGCAAATTTTGCCAATTAATGTAATATGAGGATTAAGTCTATCTAATTTTGTTCACATTTTATACGATATATTGTTGTTTAGTAGTCAAAAGTTCGTACACTAATTTACTATAAGTGCAATATTTAATAATACCAGAATGACTGAAATAAGACAGTGTTTCTTAATGTGGGTCTACATGGCCCATCTGGGGGGCGCAGAGCCCTCCAAGGGAGGCACAAACCAAAAATTATTGATATATTATTTATTTATTTTATACAGGTTGTAACTTTAGAAATTACAACTTTGATAAATTAACAACACGATATAGATATGATTTT
This sequence comes from Rhyacophila evoluta, assembly GCA_022683975.1. NCBI lineage: Eukaryota > Metazoa > Arthropoda > Insecta > Trichoptera > Rhyacophilidae > Rhyacophila > Rhyacophila evoluta. The sequence continues at coordinate 12,540 of JAGVSQ010007836.1, forward strand.
AACAAAAAAAATGAAAAAACATATTGAAATATAAAAAAGAAATAATTAAAATATATATATATATTATATACAGAAGGAAGAAGAAGTCTCTACCTAGTAAGTTAGACAGACCCTATTTTAATAATGTATATAATATAACATTGCTAAGCGGGAGCTAAAAAATAAATTTTAATTTTGTGAAAAAAGTTACATTACGTGACATAAAAAATGAGGAGTTTCAAGAAACATAAAATATTTTTTTCGTTCAAATATTGGAAGCACAAGAAACACTAAAAGGGAGTCACATGCCAAAAAATGTTGAGAAACACTGATAAATGTGACTCAATTTTGTATGTAAAATACAGAGAGCAAAGCTTTGCTTTGAAATACGAGCAATATTTGAGATACGAGGAACGGCTGGCTGCACACGACCCACCAGTTTACTGCGCCTCGTGCGTCTCGCATTATCACATTTCTTTTTATAACCATGGGTTCGAAGAAAGTGAGTGGAAAGGGCAGTGCTCAGAAGATGATGATGTCTATTGAATTGAAACGTGAAATCATATTTTTAAAATGAGCAAGGTGTGCGAGTAGCTGACTTGGTGAGGCAGTATGGGCGTAGTACTTCAATGATATGTACTGTGCTTAACCAGAAGGAGTCGATAAAGGGTATAACGCCAGCTAAGGGCGTTACAATAATTTATAAGCTCCTGAGTTCTCTTCATGAAAAGACAGAGAACTTCTGATGGTTTGGGTGACGGCTTTATTCAATATTTGTCATTTTTAATACATTTTTCTTATTTAAAAACACGTAACAAGAACAACGGGGATAGTATTTTGAGGGCTGGAACGGATTAATGGCATTTTAGTTAATTTCAATGGGGAAAATTGCTTTGAGACACGAGCAAATCGACATACGAGCAAGGTAACGGAACGAATTAAACTCGTATCTCGAGGTACTACTGTATTTAAAAATAATAAGATTGTATTTCTGAAAATAAAATATAAATAATGTAGGTGTGGTGAAGTATTTAATCAAACAATGTTATCGATGCAAAATTTAATTCAATTGTTAATGAAAGCTTATATTGGAATCGAAAGTTGAATGAGTTGGGCATGATTAAATAGATAGAGAGATTAGGTATCAATTTTAAGCTGATAAAATTTATAGTTGCATTGTTAATATGTGCGTCATGCAAGCCAGGAATATAAACGTAACTTTTCAGGGAATTTCATAATTATTGCGTATATCGATGGTCTAATGCAGCGATACTCAAGCCGCGGCCCAATTAGCTCTTATGTGCGGCCCAAAATATTTTGTCACTTTTTTAGCCAAAATATTTTATATTTTGTTATTTATGCTGCAAGTCTTCTTTAATAAATAAATATCAACAAAAAATAAAATTTTATTTTGATATCATAATACATACATATGTATGCAGTATAGTATGTGTTACATTTACAGTTTACTATTAATATGTTGCGGCACACGTAGAAAAGCAAAAATTGGAATCCGGCCCCTGAGGAAAAAAAGTTTGTAATATATTATATTAATATATACATATTAATGTTTGGTGGTATTTTTTTTTTTTTGAATAAAAAAATGTATTTAACCCTTTGACTGATATACAACTATATATACATCGTCGTTCGTGATATAAGCGAGAAATGCTACCAACGATTATTCTGCGTCTGTGTTTTATTTTTTTGATACTACGTACAGAAAATATGAAAAGTGTTTTGTTTAATTTAAATTCGTTGCTGAAATGCAAAACCATCCTAAGTCCGATTTTAAGTCAAATTTAATTTACTATTAAAGGCGATTTATAGCATGCTTGTACATGGCATGCCCAGTATTCTATGTATAAACATAACACAGGTCAAAAATCTTTATAACGAATATCGAAATAACACAATTTCCAGTATAACGAAACAAAAGTGTTGTTATAACGAGATTGACATGTATATGTATACATATTACAATATAAATGCAATTAAAACTGAAGTAACCTAAGTATCAACGTATATTTTATTAACATTCAGAGTAATCTAAAACATACGTATTGCAAATTGCATTTGTTTACCTTTTAAGTTAATAATCGATTCCAGTGCAAAATATGATAAGACATAAAAAAGTGTTTATTTTTTATTAAAAATGACTGTAAATAGTTATTTACTGTAAATTACTCACTACTCGCAGGGTTGGCGAACCTTTTTGAGCCTGAGTGCCAATTTTTTTTTTCAATTTAATAATATGTCACGTGTAAATGTTTGTGTAACTTCAGACTTTTAATGTAAACAAAGCATTAACCGTTTTACTACGGGCAGTCAATATATCGACGCTTTATTACTGCGCGAAAACTGCGGATCGTCGGGATATCGACTATTGCTCAGTTTGATTTTAGATATCGACCTGTGTAGACG
>JAGVSQ010007837.1:0-14939 GCA_022683975.1 Rhyacophila evoluta
ATACATATTCCTTCTCAGTTTTAAGCTACAATAAGAAAGCATGCCCAAAATGAAAGCAGTTGGATAAACCTGTATGTACCCGTAGGTACAGAAGTCTCAGAAATTTCTTTTGAACCCTCTCCACCATGAAGTCTTATTTCAACTGGTTGATTGATACATGTGTATAGGTATGGTGCACCAGGATGCTACTATTAAACAATTTTCGGCAATTTAAGCCATCGATATATAAGATAATAAATATGCGTTTTCGCTTCACTAAGTATTATAGTATTGGAAGCTTTTTCTAGCTTTCAAATGAACAAAAGCTCATAAAGTTTGATGGAGTATATATTTCGGAGCGGATTCTGTCAGTGCTTATGTGTTAATAACTTTACAAATTATTGGTTTAAAAGACTTTAAAATTGAAATCATTAAATACCTTTTATCTCAAAACTGTTAATTTGTTAGTGACTGTGTGTTATTTAAAATCAAATATAAAAAAAACTGTATACTATAATTAATTAAAATTACAAAATGACTTAGACCAAAAAGATACGTGTTCTTGCAAAATCAACGACAATATATATAGTTTATCGTTACATTTATATACGCTCGGAGGGGAAAAATTTGTTAAAGACTTTCCGACCCGAGTCGGTTCTCACCTGCCGCAGGAAATAAGTTTTTCTTTCGGGAAATCCTCCAGCAAATAATAATGCTAGAGATTTATATGGAAAGTTAGAAAAGAATTCTCGATGATTTTTCATGCGAAATTTCCTCGCTCACATATTTGTAATCCTGGAGATAAAAAACAAAACTTTTTCATCGCATTTGTAAATGTTACGTTTTTTCTTTCGTTCTTCAAACGAGTCGTACGCATTCGAGGGTAGATTAATTTTTCAAAATTAACTTATTACACTGTCAAAATTTGAAGGAAAAGATTTTGAATAAGCATTTTTTTGTAGCCAGTAGAAACATTTTGAAAACAAAAATAACAATTTAAAAGGGTGCTTTATGATTCTTTTAAACGAAACATTTTTTATATACCATATTCGCTCCCAAAGTAGAGCATATGCATCTACACAGTGTGAAAATATCCAATCCGAAAGAGGAGTGTATGGATCTCCGCAATGTGAAGACGTTTCGACAGATTATTTTTCAAGAGAATCGTTTGTCAGCCAATTTCAGCCCAATGGGCATCTAGTCCTGCATTTTTTGATTTTTAATTTGGAAACTGGCGGGTGATATAGCTTCTTAGAGGTGACACATGGTGTCCATATGCTTCACTTAAGGAACGGATGTGAATTGTTATATTTAATATTATATTACATGAGGGGCGTATTTTCAATGTGAACTTATTCTGCTATGCCAACATTTGAAAGAGATAATTTATAACAAGTATTAAATATCTCCCCGGTTAGCGTAGTTGGTAACGTGCGCGCCTAGCAATGCGGGGAATACGGCTTCTATTCCCCATCTGTTAGATTTTTAAAATCTAAAAAAGCAGGATTGTGCATGTGCATTGTGATGGAGTTCCACTAAGTACTTATCAACACTTGTTTCAATAAATACTGATAAGTATACTCAAGTGGCTCATTTATTATGTCACTACTTACTGTAGTCTCCGCGACGGCATAGTTGGCAGCGTGCGCGCCTAGCAATCCGGGGAATACGGCTTCGATTCCCCATCTGTTAGATTTTAATAATCCAAAAATACAAGACATCCAGTCCATTGGATTGAGTAATTATCTGACAAACAATTCTCCTGAAAAATTATCAGTCAAAACGTCTTCATATTGCGAAGATCCATATACTCCTCTTTCGGGCGAATATCTTTGCACTGTGAAGGCCCATATGCTCCACATTGAGAGCGAACATGGTATAAAAAATACAAACCTTCAATCGAAGATTTATTGAAAGAAATCCAGAGACAAGAAGTTACCAATTACCAATATAAAGAACAAAACAAACATGTCGACTTTATAAGCGAATACAGTATATAAAAAAATATGTTCTTAATTTTTATAAGGTTTGTTGGTCCTCTTGAACAATAAAACAAATATACGATACGTGTAGTCAACTTATAGCCATCGATATATGTAATATAAAATAATTTAATGAATTAATTGAATGATGAAAATTTATTCCTTTAATAAAGCATTTATCGTAAAAAATAGTTTATTTGCTCAAATCATCGATGCATAACGATTTGATGTCTTTTGTATCAGGCGCACAAAAGTCAGTGACCGGTTCGCAGCAGGTCTAGACTGATAGAGGTGGGTGACACTGAGCTTTGCTCGCGAGACGCCCACGCAGACGGTGATAATTTTATTTCACTGCTCACTGATGAACATTTCAATACAAAAAAATCTATCTTTACCTCTTACTACTTCTGCAAGCCTAGTGCCTAATACTTTCGTAAGAGCTGCATTTTTTTTTATTAAGTTGGTAATAGCGTTTTTTACGGTGACTGAGGTCACGTGTTAACCTTTTGAATGCTAAACACAACGACGTGTAATTTTATTTTTTATTAAACGGACAAAATATTTAGATGGAACACGTGTATTATTTATTATTTCATTAATTAATTTATTAGTTGAGAACGTTACACATTATCAGCTCAACTTACTTTAACACTGAACTACTAACTCCAACTTATAGACCACCGAATAGACAATTCTTCTTCTTCTTATACCATGTTCGTTCCTAAAATGAAGCATATATATCCATAAAGTGTGAAGATATTCACTCCGAAAGTGGAGTATATGGATCTCAACGTGAAAACGTTTTGACAGATTATATTTCACGAGAATTTTGTCAGACAATTACATAATCCGATGAGCAATCAGTCCCGTATTTTTGGATTTTAAAAATCCGACAGATAGGGAATCGAACTCGCATTTCCCGAATTGCTAAGCGCGTACGCTACTAACTACGCTGACCGGGGATAGTTCAATAGATAAATTAATACAATTAACTCTTTAAATACGAAATAGTCTTTTTTCTGGTGATTTGGGCAATGTAGAATGTAGAACTAACCTGCCAGTGGTGACTCACTCGGCAGGAACAGTCTGTTTTCAATCTCAAATGCTTTCTTCATTTGTACTGTAATTTTTATTAGCTTTGTTTCACATATATTTTTTACATATTACATTTATTATTTTTCGGATGTTGTGAATGTCCTTAATTACAATATTTCAAATATTCCCACTATAAAAGCCAAGTTCACACCTGTTCACAGCATGCACTCTGTCGGTTCTGCTCTACAGTTACAAAACATAGCACCCATCAAAGGCCCAAAGCAACTTTATTCTAAGATTTAAAAACAGATATCCATGACTTCGATTATACTACGAATAGATTTTGTTCAAAACGAGGAGTTAAGAGAACCTACCATGCATCCACTGATCGCTGACAAAGTGAAGCTGCGACAAAGGACCAACCTTGGCCACATTTTGCAGATGTCTTAAGAGAGTCTTAACCTAACCTACATATTCTTTAAGCCAATCGGTTTTTAGCATCCTAGAAGGCTGCTAAATACTATATATAAAATGTATTCGGAGTTACAACCTAGAAAAATTGTTATGTGAATTCTGCAAGGTGGCATATGGTGTCAATATTCTTCATTTAATGAGCTGATTTGGAAGAAGAATATCCATATTTAACATATTATATCGAGTTAATAGGTAATTTCTCAACTAAAATCATAAATAACTTAACTGCATGTCAACCAATGTTCTAGGTATGATTTAAAATGGTGCAAGATTACTCGCGGGCGACATTCTTAAAGGCGGCGTGTGGTGTCTATATGCTCCACGGATATGGAAGAAGCTTTATGTAATAACACTGTCAGAAGTGTTTCTTAGTGAATTTCGTATCGATTATTAATTACACAAGAGTCTTTCATCTGTATTTATAAAGCCATAAATAACTGTATAGTTGAACAAAACGCAAGATGCGAACCTTTGATAACCTATATCCAAACTGTTTCCTTTCTTTAATCTAATCTACTGCGAGCTGTGATCTTGATTAATGGTTCTCCATCTATTGTAATTAATTCAAAAGTTCTAGCGAGCAGCGAAGATTTCAATAAAATTTAAAATGGCCGACGGAAGTGAAGTTGAATAGAGGCTATTTAACATTGCCAACGCTAAAAAATAAACGGACACACCGATTTAATTGATGTACACACTCTTGCATAATTTTATACACCAGGAAATGATGGAGTGGTCATTTTTAACCATCAATCATGACGTTGTCAAGATAAATCTTTTTTTGGAAAGGTATTATATTTTATAAAAAATGTTTGTTCAATCGATCAGCTTGACAACGGAAATAGCTATCAACGAAACTAATGAACACGTAGAGGCTACAGTTTAATATTATTATCATTTGAACGTTGATATATTTTGAAATTGTAGAAATTTATCTATATGCTACATCTGTTGCATATTTTGTTGCTAGTGTTTATTTTCTGAAAATCGATTATGGAATTATCAAGGTAAATCTGTTTTTGCAAATGTATTGTATATTATAAAGCATGGTCATTTATTCAATCAGCTTAATAACGGAAATAGCTATCAACAATACGAATGATCTTGTAAACGTAGAGGTTAAGATTCAGTATTTTTATCGATTGATCGTCAATATATATTCGAATTGTAGAAATCTATCTATTATAAATACTGCATTTACCACGTCCGCTCCGAAAATGGGGCATATGGATCGGCACAGTATGAAGATATATGCTCCAAAAGTAGAAAATATGGATCCCCGCAATGTTAAGACAGATAATTTTCCCCAAGAATTGGTTGTCAGACAATTACTCAACCAGATAGGCATCCAGTCCTATATTTTCAGATTTAAAAAAATCCAGCAAGCTGTATGAACCGAATCCGCATCATCTAGTTGGAAGTCTCATGCTCGTTAACCTTTCGGTTACAGGGGAGACATTTTAATACACATCAACTGTGTAAATAAAAAAGGACGTTACCCTCAAAATTGTTCAAAATAGCTTTTATTCGATGATCACAATTTATACAACGTAATACACGCTTTATCACAAGAAGGTAGGCTGAAAATTCTGAATCAATGTCTAAATTTAGCTTTTAAGTTTCAAAAAAATATGGCCTGTTAAATTTGCAACCAGGAAAAATGCCTCCCACTTAATCAATTTATTTGCTTTTTAAATAACGTTTACAATTAATATCGGATTAAGTAAATGTCTCCCCAGTTAGCGTATTTGATAGCATGCGTGCCTAGCGATCCAGGGAATGCGAGGTCGATTCCTCATCTCTCGGTTTTTAAAAATCCGAAAATGCAGGACTAGATGCCCATTGGGTTGAGTGCTTGTCTGAAAAACAATTCTCGTAAAAAATAATCTGTCAAGACTCGTCTTCACATTACGGAAATCCATATACTCCTCTTTCGGAGTGGATATCTTCAACATGTGTAGATTCATATGCTCCACGTTGAGAGCGAACATGGTTTGTTGTTTTTAAGTAAATAAAATACCAGTTTTAGTATTCATGCACTTCAAGGTTCTGTCTATGTAATGTTTTGTACTTTGAAGTAAAATAATTAAAGAAACGTTCTTTGTGCCTCTCATAACAATTGTTCTATGTAAGTGACGTCTTTTTTCCTTCCCGCAGTCGATATCTTCTACTTCCTTCCTGTATACAGTCTTGACTATCAGTTTATTGTACGTCAATATTTAGACAACCAACGAAAACGAATCTCTTTTGTGTCTTTTTAGTGTGTGAAGTTAGAATTAGCTATTTCGTATTTCCTTGCTCATCACTCGTTTTTTTTGCATTTCCATATGGTTAGTCTCAGAGTACTTTCTGATATTTATTTTGGCAAATGTTCAAGAAATATATTTTTAAACCAGATAAACAATTTTCTCTGTGTTTTCTCTACCGGCCGAATGCGAATTTTGTATAGTGTTTGCGAGTGCAACGGTCTCATTAATGTTACGTATTATCAAATATATTCATCTTGTAAAGAACATTTCTTGTTGTACATACGTTAATATTCGTCTTACTTTACCAAAATCAACAGTGCTGAACTCCAAGAATCCAGTCAAAAGTGTATACTATAAATCGGATGTAGTTAAGTAGAAAACATCCGAGCCACATGGTAACAAACAAGAAGAAAATGCGATTGAAATTTAAAGAAACAAATTAACATTTAGTATGAATTTAAATTAATAATACCCCGATAGAGTTTAGGTTAGCGTGCGCGCCTAGCAATCCGGAGAATGAGTGCTTGATTCTCACATATGTCACATTTTTCATAATCCAAAAATGCAGATGGATGCCCATCTGGTTGACCAATTGTCTGATAAATAATTCTCGCAAAATAATCTGTCAAGACGTCTTCACACTATAGAGATCCATATACTTCGCTTTGGGAGTGGATATCTTCACATTGTGTAGAGTCATATGCCCCAATTTAGGATCGAACGTGGTATAAGAAGTAGATGAATTTTATAATATTAAGACTGTAATATGAAATTTAAATACTTACATGCCACATACTACATCTTTTCTAATTATTAGATTATTGAAAATTAGAAAAGAATTTCCCATAAAACCTTAGAATTGGTTGTATTTAGTGTATTTTTAGGCATGAAATCAATCAAATATACCAGCACATCTTCACAGTGTGTCTTTCTCTTCTTCCGTATCCGCAAGTGGAGCATATAGACACCACGTGCCGCCTCCAAAAATCCCCGTCACCCGCCAATATTCTTGCGTCCTCCCGGGTCATATCTGCATCCAATAACTCCACCGAATATATTCTATAGATAGTATTTAGCGACATTCCGGGACGCCGACAACCAGTCAGCTTAAATAATAGGCAAACCAGGCTCAGACTCTTGAAATCTCCACTAAAAATTGAGTATATGGAACCTAAGACACTTTTCCAAAAAAATATCAAAACATTTGTATTTATTGCTATAAAGAAATATAAATTAAAATGCATTAAAATCAAAGTATATATAATAATATATTTTACATGTGTATTATCGGGACCGGTTTCGCTTAGACACCGATAAGTAACAGTCTCGCATGTTGAGATACCTAAGGATTACATCCGTTTAATAGGGAACTAGTCTACCTACTCATGCGTTTCCCTTCGAACTAACCATCTACTTCAGTAGTTTCCAACCTTTCTAGATACAATAAATAATACTGCCAACTGATGGTTCTTGATAGAAGCTGCTTTAAACCCAAAATTATTGTGGTCCATCTATATTTTGTCAGGAGCAATGTTAAAAATATAAAGAAAGATGCTAAACGAAGCGTGCATACTTCCCGGCTTGTGGTTATTGTATTTATTACATCAACAGTATAGAAATATCTTTGTAATAACAAAGGTTGATGCTAGATTGCTTAACCTTGACGGGTAATATTATTATTGCAACCTCTCAATCTTGTTGTCCCAAGACTTAGGTTACCACCCATTCAAGTGTTCTGAAGTAAAAAATAAATTCAACGAAAAATATAAATTTATTCGGTCAAGCGATTATGTGAAGAGATCATCACACTCGCCGTATGAAGCCAATAAAAAAAAGGGTAATTCAGTTCGCCTTTGTGGCAATCAAGTCGGATGGGCCGATGGGTCCAACAACTGATTAGACTGACTTAAGTAACTCATTTCACTGGACATTCCCACAGTATGTGATCAAAGATTTAAAGCCTTTTTCGGTAAAAGATTCAAAGTGACAATTTGATGGACTGGCAAAAGATAGTAAGCCATGCAGCAGCCGAAGTCATAAGTTATACATCACGGTCTTTTGGCAGTGAACAGTGAATTTCATGTAGTTGGTTGATCTGTAATTTTCTTTAGTTCTTCTTCTTATACCATTTCGCTCCCAAAGTGGGGCATATGGGTCTACACAGTGTGCAGATATCCACTCCGAAAGTGAAGCACATGGATCGTCTTGACAAATTATTTTTCACGAGAATCGTTTGTCAGACAATTACTCAACTCAATGGGCACCCATCTGAATTTTTTGAATTCTTAAAATCAGACAGATGGGGAATCGAATCTGCATTCCCCTGATAAACAAACAAACAACGAAATTATATGATTTTAAATTAATATACCCGTCAATTCATCAGTGTATGTAATCATAAAAATATACGAATAAAAACACTACTTATCATAAATAATAAATGAATCACATGCTCGGTCGAAACAATTCACTGGGGAAGTTCCGAAGGTGTTGCCTGAGAGTTGACGCGATGACCCAGAATGACATGACAGAACGTCAAACCAAACGCTTAGTAAAATTGCTGATTTCGGCTAATATATTGATATTTGAGATGCGGTCTCCCTGGTAGCGTAGTTGGTAGCGTGCGCGCCTAGTTTAGCGAGATAACTCGTCTGTGGCACGCATAGCGTTAAAAGAGAAAGACTTTAAAAGAAAAACATTCACGCTGCCCGGGAGACAAGACCTTAGTAGGGTAGCATAATTCTGAAAAAGCGTGAATTTACTAATATGTATCGATAATAAATTGAATATTTTGGGCCCGCGGGCCGTATTTTGATCAGGCCCGGTTTCGCACACAAGACTACCAAGTACAACTACTCACTAAACATCCCCTATAATCCCCACGTTTCTACAGAAACGTTTCCCGCTATCTATCGTTAGATCGCTGCTAGAAGTGGCGGAAGTGTGCCTTGGCTGTGCCGTGCGGCTCTTCCGGCCGACTACACTCCTGACCTGGCTCCCCACCCTTCTTCCTTCGTGATCCCTCGTCAACCCTCAAACCAAGGAAGCGAATCTATACCATAATAGAAAACTTCACAGTATACAGCAACCCTCACTTGCAAACCCTTGTCAGAAGACAACTGCAAATTTTATGAGTTAATATTTAAAAAAAATCTATAATCATAATCGCATAGTTTTTCTCTTTAACCACCAAGAACGATTATTTCATTCCTAAATGCAGGACCATCCTATCAGTAGTTATACCAATTCGGAGAGCAATGGTGATGTTTAACGAGATTGCTTCTGATATTGATATCTTCCATCTATGTGAGAGTGATTTCAGATGGATGGTATTATATATATTATTATAATAGGGACTGTCTGACTTACCTGGTAGACGCTCTATTCTTCCTTCTGTATTTTTTTTTGAAATTCTCTTTATTATTTCTTGTATTACTTTTTAAATATTTTTGCTATAATCATATTTATGTCGTGTTGTAAACGTATTAAACTTATAATTTGTAATGTTACAACTTGTAAAAAATAAATAAATATCAATTATTTATATGAAAAACACAGTATTATTATCAAACATACTATCTTTCAAATTCTCTTACTTTACCACATCCACTTTCTCTGCGGAGCATTTGGCCACCATTTGACGCTTCTAGCATTCTCTGTCACCTGCTGCTTTCCCTGTCATCATCCTGGCATCCTGTGGATAGTACTCAAATGTCTTCGAGAACGCTGGAATCCCACCTGTTCAAAAAAAGACAAGCATGGTCCAGTCTCTCTGAGCGATCTTCGAATTCCTCATGAAGTCAGAACACCTCACTCTCAGTATCCGACGTGGACATCTATTCATATTTACTTCGCGTTATATTTTCAAAAAGTGATTTGCAGAAAAGTCATAGTGTTTCTCGTTAATATCACGGGCGACGATGTATCGTTGCAGTCAAAGGGTTAAATATAGTCTCCTTTTTATTCGTATCTTCTTTATACTGTTGTAAACTTGGTTTTCTTTCAAATTAGATTAGAAACAATGCGTTATTATACAACGACAGACAGTGTTTCATTGTAAATACACATTTATTTAACCACATCTTCATAATACACTGTATACATAAACGTTATGAAGATGTCTAGGTATATGGATTCCCGCAATTTGAAAACATGTATTGACAGATTTTTGTTTGAACATTACTCCAACCAATATGAATGCAGTTCTGGATTTTTTTGGATTTAAAGAAAATTAGGAGATGTAGAAATCAAACTTTTATTCCCTAAATACGAAACGTGTGTGCCAACTTCTCGGTTACCGCGTGACAAATATATCCCTACCCATTTTACTGGATGATTTTAGTGTACCCAAATCTCTGTATTGTCAGTTAAAATAATTATTTTAATAAATGTCTATTTGGTTTGTTTCAGGCTCAATATGTGACGGACGATGTTGTAGCAATGAGATGGAGTCATCTCTTCGTGTCCTCGGAAGGCGGGATCTCGAAGTCATGGTGAGGCATCACGCCAGGTCGCTTCATGGTCTGCTGGCCACTACAGCTTTAACGTTACAAGGTAAAATACATAATTCTCACTAGAAATTCAAACTCTTCATTTTGCATAATCACAATTAGAATAATGTATACCATATAGTAATGCAACAAGATTATGTCGTTAAGATCAAATGGCATTACATCGATTTGAGCCAGGAGTCATTGTAGACAACCAACCTAAATCTAGACTATTTCACCATCCAATTTATTACTAGCCCACTTTAACAAAGTTTGGAGACTGTTTCTTGTCTTCAGCACTTCTATATCAAACCTCACGTCAATATTTCTTCTTCATTGGGCCATACAAGTTTTTAAATATGTTTTACCTTTGATGCATTTAAGTGCATGGCAAGTCTTGAACAATATGTTCTTAGTCTCCGAACATTCCCATCGAATAAAGTTAATCTCTTCTCTATATCAGAGCTCTAATATACGCCTGATTACGTCCTGATGTAAATATGGGACAGATGTATAGTGGACACATTTAGAAACTATAACTCTGACTTTCTCAAAATGTTTTTCTTCCAATACTACTTAATATGTCCTCCATCCACACGCCACGCTCTTACATTTGTTCTTACACGTAAGTCTTAATCTCTCTTAATCTTAATCAGGCATATACCAGAGGTCTGATATCGAGAAGCGATCTACTTTATTCAACTTCCATACGAGAAGTAAGAATAAATTACCTAAAACTTTGGTATTCATACACATATAGTCCACCTTCAGTTTGGGTTGTCAGTCCAGGACGATGATTAAAATTAAGACAGGCTACACATTATACAGTCCGCTTTAGCAGTTGTGTACTGTCAGTCTTGTCGATAGTCTCATGTTACATGTCATGCTTTGCATGCTGCCTCAATACTTATCGTCGCCATAGATTAACAGTCCTCGGACTGCATGTGGATTGTAGATGTATGGCCACACAATCAAGTAAATTAAAACTCTGCCGATACTCTATCCGTTATGCCTTGTTTCTCAAGTTCTCTCAGGTACTGACAGAGATATATATATCTGTGTAAAGAAATTCATGCCAAATTTCGCACGCGCACCTTCATTTACGATACATGCTGACGTGTGCAAATTCAAAGACATAATGTCCGTTTGACAGGTGATCCGCTGTCACTTCTACAAACACGTTTTTTAAAGTTAATTTTAATTTTGTCACTCTTAACTTAATTTGGAATTCATACAGCGATTTTTTTGTACATTGTGTTTTATTTCTAAACGGATGTGCTACATCCTCCCAAAATGTCTGCACGAAAAAATGTAAATTGATTTTATTTTATATTCAACCCTTTAAATGCTGCATTTTTTTTTTTTTGAAAATGAGAATGCAAACAAGAAATTAACACGAAAAACAATTTATAATTAAGTTTGATGAAAAAAAAATCTGTATTTAGTTGAGAAGCAGACTGATGCAAATACGTAAAGTAAAACATAGAAACTGGCCATTTTTTAACACCTATAACATTCATAAATGCAGGACGAAAAAACCGAGTATCGAAGGAAAAAAGGACGTCATCCTCACACTTTTTCCAATAATCACAATGTATACAGCTTAATACACGTTCTATCAACAGGATGTAAGCTTCAAATGCAGAATAAGTATCTAAATTCAGCTTTTAAACTCGTAAAAAGAATAGCTTGTGAAATTTTCGACCAGGAAGAAGGACTTCTACCGCATGAGTTTCATTGTTTTTTGTTATTCATGGTCATTTGGTGATTTCAAAAATCTTCTGAGGAATCTCGCATGACACTAATGAGGACTTCTGTCATAAATATGACATATTATACATAGATTTGCTGAGATTTAAAATTCGTTCCATACTGAATACTGGATGTAAAGTTGTAATCCATTGAATGAAATCAATATTATGTTTACATAAGCATACATTTCTATTTTGTCTTTATTGAATTTACAAAATTAATATTATAAGTGGTCTTGAAGTGTCATGAGAAATTCCAATGCGGCATTCAAGTGCAAAAGATGAAATGTCCTAAATTTGTTACATTTTTAATGAAAGCATTGCGAGTGTTCAAATAATTGGATTATTATAGAATATAACTGCAATGTTGCTGTAGACTGACTGCCATTTGTTTAATGAATGATATGGGATATAAAGTTAGTTTGTCATTCCTCATGCAGTTAAAAGTTGTATCTGTTCAATATTTTTTCTAAGTGGGTTACGTCCTTTTTCCTTTCTACAGTCGATATAATAGAAATCAATCAATTGTAAATCGGAAACAAGTAAACAAAAATCTAAATTCATACTCCTTAGACCGTCTTGGGTCCTTATGCTTCTGAAGTGTTTTGGTTGTTACATCCAAATCCAATTCGATATCTCTTTAATCTTTCGTGATAACAATTTCATCCTTTTGTCAATGATAAACATAGTCACTAACTATAAGTTGTTATCATTAAATCATTGTCATATTTGTGACTTAGTTCCGTATACTTTAAGTGAAGAACGGTATTCTTATTATTGAAAATACTTCTTTTATATTCAATTTGTATAATATTTATTGTTCGTGCCTTGCGATCCGGAGAATGCGGGTTCCATTCCCCATCTATCAGATTTTTTATAATCCAAAAATGCAAGGCTGGATACCTATTGGGTTGAGTAATTGTCTGACAAACAATCCTCTTGAACAAAAATCTGTCAAGACGTCTACACATTGCGGAGATCCATATACTCCTATTTCGGAGTGGGTTTTTAACACTGTGTAGATCAATATGCTCCAGAGTTGAAAGCAAAGATGGTATAAAAAACACTGATTAAAAAAATTAGCATTTCTTTAAATGGTACCTACAATGTTTTTTTTAATAAAACGCACTATGCAGATCCATATACTCCACTTTACAGCGAACATGGTATAAAAAAGCACATAATCATTAACTACAAGTTGTTATGATTAAATCATTGTCATATTTGTGACTTAGTTCCGTATACTTTAGGTGAAGAATGGTATTCTTATTATTGAAAATACTTCTTTTATATTCAATTTGTATAATATTTATTGTTCGTGCCTTGCGATCCGGAGAATGCGGGTTCCATTCCCCATCTATCAGATTTTTTATAATCCAAAAATGCAAGGCTGGATACCTATTGGGTTGAGTAATTGTCTGACAAACAATCCTCTTGAACAAAAATCTGTCAAGACGTCTACACATTGCGGAGATCCATATACTCCTATTTCGGAGTGGGTTTTTAACACTGTGTAGATCAATATGCTCCACGTTGGGAGTGAACATGGTAAACATATATATATATGTCTCCCCGGTAGCATTGTTGGTAGCATGCGCGTCTAGCAATCCGGGGAATGCGAGGGCTCGACTCCCCATCTGTTAGGTTTTAAAAATCCGAAAATACAAGACTAAACACGCATTGGGTTGAGTAATTGTCTGACAAACAATTCTCTTGAAAAATAATCTGTCAAGACATCTACACATTGCGGAAATCCATATACTCCACTTTTGGATTGGATATCTTAACACTGTGTAGATCCACATGCTCCACTTTGCAGCGAACACGGTATAAAAAAAACATAATCATTAACTAAAAGTTGTTATCATTAAAGCATTATCATATTTGTGACTTACATCCGTATACTAAGTGACAAATGGTATTATTATTAATAAAAATACTCATTTTAAATCCAATTTGTATAATATTTTAAAGTACTTTCATAAGAATTGGACATCAGCCAATCGTCCAATTTACTGGATATCCTGTCCTGCATTATTGAATTTAAACAATTCTTTTTCAACTGTGTGAATCTAACCAGCAACCTCTCTCGTACCGAAACACACTCACTTACAAATCGACAATCGAGGCAATGTTCTCGTTAGTTTTAATCAATAGCGAGTCCTACAAATACAGGTGTGAATAGGGTATTTCAGATTCAAACAATTCATATTATTACATTATAATATTAATTATCATTGAGTTGAATATTATATATGATATACGAGAATAATTCCGTAATAATACAACTTACTTAATAAGGAGATACACGTACAATAAAATACAACACTGGTTGAATTATTGTGTATTATAACGTACAGAGTCGAATTAGTTTGTGCCATTTGAATATAAATTCAATTTGTAATAATTTTGTCATATATATTCTTCTTCTTCCATGTTCGCTCCGTAAATGGAGCATATGAGGAGGAATATGTATTTGGCGATGCAGTTTTTTCGACGTATGCGTAGTTTTATTGATAACTCTGCCGCTCTGGCTAATATAGGTCTGTATGCCCCAGATAACTGCCTAAAAAATGGAGAACATCAACTTTTTTTCATTCCTAAATGCAGGAATATCCTACCAGTAGTCATGACAATGCGGAGAGTAATGGTGATGCCTAACGAGATTCCCTCGGATATTGATATCTTCCACCTAGGTGAGAGCGATCTTAGATGGATGTTATTATATACATTATCAGAACTGGGTCTGTCTAAATTATATCCGTAAATCCGCCGAATACATTATATAGATAGTATTTATCGGCCTTCCGGTACGCCAAAGACTGGTTGGCTTAAAGAATAAGCAGGTATGGTTCAGACTTCTAGAGGTATCCGCAATATGTGGCAGAGCCAGGTCCAGCGTCGCAGCTTAACTTTCGCAGTGGTAAGTGGCTGCATAGTCCGTTCTCTTATCTTCTCATTTCGAACAAAGTCATACCA
>JAGVSQ010007838.1:0-14939 GCA_022683975.1 Rhyacophila evoluta
TTAGAATTTAAAATCAATTTCCATCAAGCACCATCAGTCGAAAATATTAATTAAACATGTGTTTGTAAAAGTTATTTTTGTTTTATGTCATTCAGTTCTTCAGTGGCCACTCTGGTTTCTCTGCAGTGGCTTTTCTATGCTTGTTATAATTTTCATCTTCCAGCAAGCATAAAAATCAAAGTGCCGAAAACATCATGAATCCAGGATTGACTATTTAAAGAACAGCTTTAACAAGAGAGATACTTTTTTACCTGTGATTGTATTCTGTCCCATCTTTGTACAGAATTTTCAATATTGTTCATGGTAGCTAAAGAAAATTCTTGCTCTGTAGATTTCACCAATTGATCGTACAAACTATCCCATATTGCTATAGACCAAATCCAACATGAAATCTCGGTGACTGCTGTACTCAATAATAAAATTCCAAACTGGAATAAAAAAAAATATTGCATTAATATGTTGTTGAAATCGGTAAATCTGTCATCAAAAGATTTACTTGATACGACATTTATATAGAGTATAATATAATTATCATTACTTTGAGCCACAATTGGAAAAAAACTTCAAAACAAATCGTCTCTTTAAAGGTAAAAGTGCATGTTAGGCCAAAATGACTTTTTTTGATAGATCCACTAATTTTTACAAGGTCTATCGTTTGAAAAAATCAGTTTGACGATAGCTATCCTCTTAACGGAGAATAAAACAGAAGAGTGCAACTTAAGAAACGGATTTTATATCCCAAAAATTATCTTAAAACCTCAATACCTCAAAACTATAAAAATGGAATTAATGAGATTTACCTTTAAGGGGGCGAAATTATCTTATAATGAGGAAGAATCATTCCTGCCACAGCTTGCAATGTTAAGAAAATAGGACAGTAAAGTATATTATTACGGCTTACTATAGAAACCTATAGTACAGTGGAGAGAGTATAATATACTCTATACATCATATTATGATGGTTAACCGACTTAAATCCTGTAGCCACACTTTCCATTTTTTTCATTTGTGTTGATATGAAGGAAATGTTCTCAACGTACTGATTTATCGACATTTTATTAACAGTCAATGAACTTAAAAGTCTTAATTTATCTTCGTTTTTCTTCTTTACCATATCTTCTCTTTGCGTGGAGCATATGACTCTGACTAAATATACCACCACTTTCAAAAAAAAATGAAAGTCTACTGAAAAAATGATATATTTTCCTTCTTACTATTATCAGAAGAAACCGGTTCGATTTCCATGCTCCCTTCCAACCAATCCAAGACAAAAAACAAGAGAATAGTCCAATCACTATCAAAGTAATTGTTGGTCCATAATCTTCTATATCCATAAGTTGGTTGTACCGTAAAAGGTTTCTGATAATACAACAGCTCCATATAAATACTGTTAAACCTGAAATCTGTTTTAAAAAAATTACAATTAAGATTAACAATTTTTTTATTAAATTCAGAATTGAATGGAACTTATATTTGAATTAAACATACTGCAAATATAATGTTATAAGCTAATATTATAATCCTTCGGCTTGATGTTGATAAAGACATTTTCAATATTTGACATACATAATCAAGTATTTTTTAGACATTGGCAGACAACTACAAAATATTTACTAACTATTTGAAATAATATTTCAATTTGCTCACGTGTCTTATCAGTATGATAATTCTAGATAAGATAAAAATTATTATCAATATTCTCTGTCAAATATATAAGATTTTATATGTTACATATTTTCATATTAGAAGTATTAGTAATTTTATTCAGTTTCATTAATTATTATTGTGTCCCTGAGAGCTGAGAGGTAAGCGTGTGCACTTCAGATCCAGAGACTGTAGGTTCGATTTCTACATCTGCTGAAATTTACATGGGCATCTTAAGCTGCCATTAGATTAAGTTTCATGGCGAAAAACATGTCAACAAATACTAATAACTTTTAGTAGCTACATGAAAATCTATTTCTTGCATAGTAAAAGGGTGACTTTAGTTCTAATAAAACTTATTTACAGAAATCACACTTTCCACCATTTATCTGTAGAATAATAATTATTATAAATTTATAATAACTATGTATTATTATATTCTGTCGGGCGGAGTGTCTATGAAAACATTCGTGTGTATGAATATTGTCGATGTATTTAATTATAGATGGCGTGTATTGTGCCACGTAATTTTAACTGTCAGTTGCTTGGTTTGTCGTGAATTTTCATGACTTCGTAATTATGGGATCTTCCCATAGTACCGAAGTTCCAGGAGGGGGTTCAGAGGGCTACCATGTTTTAAGAGTAAATATAGTTGTTATTCTACGCTGCTTTAATTCTCGACTAACCTTAAATCATATTATTAATTAAAATTTTGTTTTAGGTCCAGAATGGATCTCCTGGTCAACATGCTGGGTTAGAAGCATTCTTTGACTTCATAGTAGCTATAGAAAATACTAGACTAGACCAGGATAACGATACGCTTAAAGAACTGCTGAAAAATGGAGTCGACAAGAATGTCAAAATGTCAGTGTACAGTAGCAAAACACAAATAGTCAGAGAAATAAGTATTATTCCAAGCACAACTTGGGGCGGACAGGGACACTTGGGTGTCAGCATTCGGTTTTGTTCCTTCGAAGGGTCCAATGAAAATGTTTGGCACATATTGGTAATTGGTGAACTCCTTATTAATATATTGTATTAGTTTACTTATAGATCTTAAGAACAAATAACGACTGTCTTATTGTAGTGAATATTATAGATTACGACATTCAATGAAAAAACACTCACTAAGCACCATTGCACTTGGTGACACCTTTCCACACGTCATGCCAGTAATTAGAATAAATCATGACATGAATATTGACATTTTTGTAATTATTAAATAAATTCATAAATCATAATGCGTATGACGGTAAAAGTCAAAACAGACGTCATGCTAGAAGTTAGTCCCAAAACATTTCGCAGAAAAGATGAGTAAGTCGGCAGCAATTACAATAACAAACAATATTAAACAGCAATTTTCTCGGTAAACGTGAACAGTTCATGCCGCGACAAGTGACGTTTCAGGAAAATATGTCTGAAGTTGGCAGCACAAAGTATGGCCGCACACTAATACTAATGCACTCACACGGATTGGCGTTTCAACAAATTCGCGCGCTGTCACTTTTCACATTTCTGTACGCGCACTCATAAATGACAAATGGTAATTAATAATAACAACACACTGGGTTTGAAATAATTTATTCAAAAACATTTTTGTATTATTGGTCACATACAATTCCATTATAAACAAATATAACAATTACAAACAACAAATTCAAATTAACACACAACTTTAGATTACGATTGTCAGAACAGAAATTAACACTCATACATTATGAAAGCCATTTTCTAATCAGCATACAACTATATATCAAGCAAAGCAAATATTGCGATTACTGCTGCAATACACGAATTTAAAATTGTTTCTCATAAACCTTTTCATTATATACCGCCACGAATTATATTTTCTTCACAAATAAGAAATTATGTTTCTGGTTTATTATTAATAGAAAAAGTCGTAGTACATTTGCATGTGGTCCATCGAAATATTTGATGAGATCGCAATTTGTCGAAGTAATACAATATTTCGAGAAACACAGAAAGATAGTGTGCGAATTTTTTGAAACGCCAATGCATGTGAGTGCATTAGTATTTGTGTGCGGCTATGCTTTGTGCTGCCAACTTCAGACATATTATCCTGTAACGTCACTTGTCGCGGCATGAACTGTTCACATTTACCATTTTCTCACTAAGTGACGTGATAAAAATTTAAGATTGAAGAAATTAAAAAAAAAAAAATACCAGGAATAGTAGGCATTGCCAACTATCGATTTCATTTCTGTAAATTATTTTGTTTCTATTGATGGTCAAACAATAATGTAATTTTGTATAGGTATTATAATTATTAAATATTTGACACTTCAGGGTCAGGCAACATTTAAAAAAAAAATTGTGATGACTTTTTTTAGGAAGTCCATCCATCTTCTCCGGCCGAATTGGCAGGATTAAAACCCTTCTCGGACTATATCATTGGTGCTGATTCCATACTCCATGAAAGCGAGGATTTGTTCACATTGATTGAAGCCCATGAAGGCAGGCCACTTAAACTTTATGTTTACAACACCAATGATGATTCTTGCCGGGAGGTTGTCATAACACCTAATACTTCATGGGGAGGAGAGGGAAGCCTTGGCTGTGGGATCGGTTATGGATATCTCCACAGAATACCGGTTAGAACATTACCAGAACAACCCACAATGATACCATTCCCTAGGGCCACAAATGTGGTAAGATACCTTTTTTACTTTCTGTATATATGTATGATATCCTTTAACATATCTCTTAAAGCAGTTCCAAGCAAATAAAATATTTGTGTGTTTGATTTTATGTGCATAACTTGTAACATTATTTGACAACAGTAACTAAATCTAAGTAACCCTTATTAACCCCTAAAATACATAAAGTAAGTTTTTAAAAATCATCACTCACAACATAATTTCTTGTTTTATATTGATTGTATTCAGATCAAAAAAATTGTGTCCTCCATTTCAGAAATAATACCCACAACA
Organism: Rhyacophila evoluta; assembly: GCA_022683975.1. Taxonomy (NCBI): domain Eukaryota; kingdom Metazoa; phylum Arthropoda; class Insecta; order Trichoptera; family Rhyacophilidae; genus Rhyacophila; species Rhyacophila evoluta. The sequence goes on from JAGVSQ010007838.1 coordinate 4,596, forward strand.
TACATAATTGTATACAAATCGAAATTATAATGGCATAATGTAATGCAATTATTTGCGCACTTCCTCTTCATAATTTAATAATTGATGTAACATGTAGGAAAAACATTTCCGATTTCTATAAAATAGAAAGAAATTATTAATTTTTAATAGTTCTTGACAGCGAAATGCTGGGTTTGGGATTTTATAATTAATGGTAATCATATTTTTTTGATATATGCTAGGCAACCACAGCACAGGCCACAGCTTTTCAGCCTACCTTCTCAGACAAAACTGCTGAAGCTAATCAAGGTGAAGTGGCATCGCAACCGCTGTTCTACACGGTCCCTTCTCCGAGCAGTGGGATCAATTTTGGCGCGAGTCAACATCCTAGTCTAGCCGCAACCACAAATGTCACCCCATCGACTGGTGCATCATCTGGGATTAGCTATCCACCACCGCCATTCTTGTCAGGAATCCCGATGGTACCTCAACTTCCTCCACAATCTAATGCTCCATGCACCTCTGAACCTGGAGTATTCCATTCAATTGCTGAAGTCGCCGCTTCATTCTCCAACAGTGAGCATTCAAATTAATTATGTATACTGCATTCAAGCAACTTAACTATGTCGCAATGTGATGTGATGTCCAAAATTATTGGACATGACTGTTTTTGGGCTACCTTGGCTGTTACAAAACTCATAAAGGGACACCCCATTAATTCAGTCAAAACGAAATATATAATTTCAATGGTGAAAATTAATTTATAAATTTAAATAACTGAAACCTTTAACAAAACAGTGATCCATAGTAAATTTTGTTAATTATTCAGTAGAGACAATAATGTATTTTTAGGTTGCCATAAGCATTAATTTGTGATGGAAATGAATCGATTTTATAGACTTCTAGTGCATAAATATAATAAATGATATAAAATATACAACTATCGTCCCAATATTACAAGCCCTGTAACCTTTTATCTTTCATGGCACCACAAATGCGGTATTTCTCATGTTTTTCTTATAGTGGAGGAATTCGCCTCAGCACACCCTGCATCTCGCTTAGATCACTGTTTTGTTTTAGTCTGACTGCTTCAATTATTTAGATTCATAAATTCCCTTTTCACTATTGAATTTATACATTTTGTTTTCACTGGCTTGGATGCCCGATGGGTTAAGAAATGTGTTGACAACAAATACTCGTGTAAAAAAATCCGTCAAGACATGTTTTCACATTGTGGGAGTTATATACTCCATTTCCCGAGTGAACATATTCCCACCATTTAGATACATATGGTCCGTGTTTGGAGCAGACATAATAAAATTAAAATAATACTTTCATACTGTCAATTTTGATATTATACATAGATCTCTCCAGTTTTATTTTTAAGCTGATTTTATACTACGGTAGTTTACAATGTAGCACACCAAATTCATTTTTTGCACAATAGATGTGTTTCAGATGCATACTATCATATAAAAATTAAGTAAAAAGAACATAATTTGAAAATAGGAAATAGCATCGAGGAGTTTTCAAATACTAATATTGTAAAATTAATCTTACATCAAAGTACATTTTTATTTCAGATGTAAACAAAAATATTTCTTGATAATTGTATCTACAATATTGCATTCTAAACCCAATCTATTAATACGTTTTATTTCTATGTTGAGTAGAATATAATTTTTAAGCGAAAAGCATTTATTTGATTATTCCCATTTGCAGGTTTTGCTGATTCAACATTATCCAGTATTGGAAGTGTACCTCCAGCCAGTTCAATTTACTCGAGTAACATGCAAGGCCCCACACCATTACCTAGTTTACCAGGATTGCCTATGAATCAACCTCAGCCTTATATTCCTATGATGCCGAGTTATACTCAGCCTTCTCCAAATTTCTTCCCACCTAGCAATTTGCCTCCCCAAATGACTACTACACATACAAATATACCTCATTCAGGTATTGCTGATTCCCAACCTGCTTATATATCTCCTGTTTTGACTTCACTATCTTTGCCCGGTATGCCTCCGATCACGGTGAGTGCATCACTTCCAGCTGCGTTTGAAGCTATGCCACAATATACATCCGTTAGTCAATCACAGATGCCCTCTTAAAACCATAATTATTCTATTTGAGCTATTTTAACATTCAATATTTTATTGGTGCGTGTCTGTAAATGGACCCAGAGAGCATTTATGCATGTTTAGTTTTAATCTAAACTTTGAATACTAGTGGTCGAGGATAAGCAATTGAGGTTTTATATTTTAAGTGTGGAAAGATTGTTAATTTAATATTTTTTAGTTACCGATTGTACAGAATTAGATTCCAATTATCTTTGAATTCAAGTGCAAATACATGAATTAAATCCAATGGCATCAAAAAATCATAATTCAGATTAGACTGCGGATGATGTAATATTATTTATCGTCTCACTGAGTTTAGTTAGTTCACCCGATCAGTTATTTATCAGGTCTAAATCTTTAAAATTTTGTGGTACCTTTAAAAGTAATTGAAATTGTTAGAGCTCTACCATGTAACTGCCAGCTAAATAGTAGACTTGTGAATTACAAACCTGAATGTTGAAATGAGATTTTCAAAAAATACACAATCTTTCCAGTTTTTATGTAAAATACAATTTTTGAATATTGTAAATTTCTACCTTTGTAACATATTTAAGTGAATCTCCAGATTTCAAAGAGTACATTTATAGAAATCACTGGTTAGTGGTTCTCAAATGTTTTATGTTTACATAGTGATACAAAATTACAAAAGGTAGTTAGTTGTATACCTACACTGAGCTAGAGCTGTTGATAATTGACCTGCATTGCTCATATTGGACTCAATTTCTAAATATTTTTGATTGTTGACTAAATTACTAGCCATCTTATAACCTTTTGGCTTTAGTTGGGTTGGCATTTACTTGGTAGATAAATCAGTGCGAATCAAGCACAATTCTTATGTAATGCTTTTTTATGTAATATGTACCTAGATCCATTTTTTACTAAAAAAAATCTGTTCACACAATTCTTGTTATATAATAAACACTTTTTACAAAACATGTTTTTTGTTTGATAAAATTACATATTTACTTGATTTTTTTTTACCATGTTCGCCCCGAAAGTCGAGTATATGGATCTCTGCAATGTGGAAACGTGTCTTGACAGATTATTCTTGATAAGAATTCGTTGTCAATCAAATGCTCTACCCAATAGGCATCCATTCCTGCATTTTTGAATGTTTTAAAAAGCCGGCAGATGTGGGAATCAAACCCTTATTGCCCGGACGCTAACCTCTACACTACCGGGAGTTATATGGAAATAATGTAATGATAGTGAGATAGATAATGTAAGCTGAAATATCCTGAAAATGAGGCTTAGATTTAATAAATTATCACTAGAATCAGGATGATAACATCTTTTCCAAACTTCAGCAGCTTTTTCACGTGTTCTTGCCCAAAATGGTCACCCTACGTTTTGGTATCAATAAAAATATTTTTTTTATATACCATATTAGCTCCCAACATGGAGAATATGGATCAGCACAGTGTCATATCCACTCCGAAAGAGGAGTATATGGATCTCCGCAATATGAACATTCATTAGTTACCAGTAACTGCTAGGCACTAGGTCGTAATGAACTGTTGAACTCTGCTGCATTCGGCATCCAATACAGTTTTCCAGTTTTAATTAATTGAATTGCTCCATAGCTAGGAATAAATTGATTTGTCAGACTGAAAAAAGACAATATGACATTTCATAGAATACATCGGGCCATATTCGGTACAAGGTTGTGTGCATAAGAAATGAATTCCACTGGAGGAGGTTTGTTTTTTTAATATCTCAAGTAACGCTTAGTAAATTAATTTAAAATTATCTTTTGCCGAATACTGCTAGATATAATTTATCTTACAGATAGTTGCGGATGTTATGGAATACCGACATTTTCATGATTATCCCATTATCATAATGGTTATTTTATATCAATTTATATATATATATATAGTCGAGGATTACTTTATTACTAATTACTTTGGTTAATTGGAATGAAAAATTCAAATAAAATATTATTTTTCAAAATAAATATACACTGCGCTTAAGCGAGTCTGCGCATAGCCTGTAAGAGTGTGGCTGGTATATATGTAACAAATACAAGGCCGTACCATGCTATGAAGTGCAAGGGTTGGCATAACACGCGAAATCAATACAAATGCTTCAAACACACAAATCATGTAAGGGTGCAAAATATTATCATGAGGCGGCGAGACCTAAAAAAAATGAGAAACCTGAATCTTTGGAAGAACGTGAAAATTCAGGGTGCGGCATTTTTAAGAAGAAATCTACCATACCATCCTGAATAAATACACATGTGCATGTGTGTGTGTCGATAGCATTATCAATAATGGTTTTGCTTCCAAGCTGTCTCAGTTTGGCCTCATTAAACAGCCAACATATCCTAGTGGTTGGCCAGAAGAGGATGCTAGTAACATACTGTAGGAATATCCAAGAACGTCTATGAACAGGAAGAATTATTCAAGTCAGCCCAACGAGCTATCCGACCTAGTTGCCACAAGAGTAAATTTTATTGCTTTTAAAGGTTTGCGGTGTTCCATGGCGAGGATGAGGATCTTCTTACGTAATAGCTTGAACAAGTAAGATTTGCTGATTTTTTTGTTTTTAATTTTGGGTATTTTGTATTTACTCCTGAGACATTCTCATCCAATAATCTAGATTGCTTCTCAATATCAGAGTAATGGGGTGGGTGGATGATAGTTACATTTCAGTCACATGTGACTGACATTTGGTACCCAGCACGCTATTGTATATGACATGTGTGTAGATTTTATTATTTTTTCTTGTTTATCCCTTTGGTTGCTACGATTTTTTTCAATGCCCCAGCAAAAAAATTTACCATTTTTAATTATTATCAATAAAATAGTAACTGAGTTATTCATTAACATTCTTTGTTTCTTAATAATTGTGCGAGACATATAAAAATATATTATGTCTATATCCGCATCATTCATGGTAAAAAAGGGTCTGCATGACGTTTGTTTACCGGAAAATTAATTATTAATAATTTAAAGTTTTATGGTATACTTGCATTGTGTTATGTATCTGTAATTTATGTCGCTTAGAAAAAATTCTGATCTTATAATGAAATACAATAGCTAGCATTTAAATTTATAAAAAAATATTGGATACCGCTTGACACATTAGTGCAGTATTACATTGCCAAAATCGTTAACCTTTCCGATCATTATGACATCAACAATATCGTTGTTAGCATTACTTGTTGGTATTACCAACCACGATATATCGTTTAGCAACCAACGGGTTGAATTTTACCCATATCAAGATGCTAAGAAAAAAATCTTAAATTTCATGAAGAGCCAGCTGCTTATTTGGATTGCTGCCCATTGTGTCATGCGGAATCGACTATATATAAAGACCCAAGGCTCTCATCAAGTTAACTGGCAAAATGTGAACATAATTTAATTTGAGATTTCACTATCCTAAATGAAAAAACATCTGATAAAGTTGTCAATGGTAATTTTCAAGAAAAAGGAGATTTTCTAGTATTCTCTGTAATTTAGTTAGAAGCTAAAGATTGCTTTTGAAGAAATAGTTTCATTTTGATCTACTTAATAAATTAGATCAGAATACTCACATCTAGACCTGCAGCCTAAGAAGATTACCGACCCCTGATTTCATATTAGTCTAAATAATATAAAAGTCTTACTAAATCTTACTTTGTTTCTGAAAGATTTCAATCACGTTTTACTCGCAATCAATAGATTGTGGCATGGACGTCTTCTGCTTAACTAAATTTAATTGACACTTCAAATAAATATAAATACACACGAGTCACTGAATTCTAAAACAGACTGACTTTGGTTGATTTTCATTGCTTTTACTAAGCGGTAAATGAGAATTATTGCTTGAAAATTGTAGTTCTTCTGAAAAAAAAGGTAAATACATTTGGGTGACGATGCAGCTGTTGACAATAGACACATTTTGTTCATTTTTTTATGTGAATAGAAAAAAAATATGTGTAATTTCAGATTCTGTTGGGAATGCAATATTATTTTGTGTTTTTCACGTTAAGTGATAGCCACTGTATTTATTTGGCTTCAAGTTAAATTTTACTGTTCCATAGAAATTTGGTTGTATTCCATGGCTAAGACTTTTTGTCACAGAGTTGAAATTTTCAATGCCAATTGAGTATTAACAGAACGATGACGAAGATTAAAATATACTGAGATTGTTTTCTTTTAAACTCTCATTTATTTAAAGTATGTATATATACATTACAAGTGCAATTCAAAACAGATTAATAATTTATTCTAATGGTGTAGGGTGAGACTGAAAATTTAAATAATTATCTCGGTTTCACCAAGTTCTTCGTCGGAAGGTAGAATTATCTTGGCTGGGTCGATAAGGTTGCGGTCTACAAGGGGTAATCCTAAGGATTCTCGACGACGAAGCTCTAGGAAACCTTCTCTACTGGCCCAATCCCTCAATGCGACATCAGGCAAGTATGCGTACCCCACTCCTCCGACTACTAAGCAGAGACTTATTGCTGCAAAGAAGGTGGCATGCGTTATGTTATCGTCTGCTGTTTGATCTGTGTCTTCAAATCCATAGCTAACCCAGTTTTGTTTTGACGGGTCGGCAAATTCTTCTGCAGTTGTTGGAGTTACTGTCGCTGTTTCACTATTTTTCTTAGATGTTGATATAAGACGAATGTGCTGAGATGCTTGAGGAATTATTAAATTCCTCAATCTTAAAATTGCCGAACTCCGGATAAAGAGTGCCATGTTCTTAACTACAGAGTGTGCAATCGCCAGTGTACTCAGCGAACATAGACAATTACATAACTGTCAAAATGGTAAAAAAGAGCAATTTTCAAAAGTTGAGCGTTACACTAAAAAAAATAATTTGTGTCAACTGAGTGTTTCAATTTTTTTTTACCAAAACTCTTATTTGCTTCTAATATAATATATAATTATTATAATCCATTTGCCGGCCCGATTCACAAAATTTTAAGTAACGCAATATTTCAAATTATGGATTTATAGTGTTGTGAACTTTTATATTTATCTAAGTTAAGGTTTCAATATATTATGTTGCATTTATTAAAATGATAAATGTATGCGTAATTATATAAAAATACTGGAGCTGCGAATAACATTTTTTTTTATTCGATTTTACAAACTTTAAATGGCTTAGAGTAAAAATGTTAAATTCTATTATATATTATTTATATATATGTACTTTACTATTTTGAAATTCTATAATTTAAATTTTAATATGTTATGATAAATTAATACCAAAAAAGGGGTTTAAATATGTCACTAAAAATTAGAAAAAATACAAAAAAACCCGTAAAAATTGCATAAATAATTGAATAATTATTATTATAAAAAATATGGAAGAATACAATTTTATTTTCATGTTGCACATTTGTGTATTAGTGTGCTACAGCTGCGAACTGCTATTGGCAGTATTGTACGAGCTGACGTTTACTTGTTTTGCTTAGATTGTTTTTATTTGAACACGGAAGCGTACTAATATTTATATCCCGCGGGGTAACGCGCTGTTTTCTAGGTATTCGAAATAAAATCCTCTATTTTAATTGCTGTAACATGGTCTAGTGCAAGTTATTTAATATAGTTTTTGACATTCAAAAGCGCTTGCCAATGATGGCCTCCAGGGACAAAGGCAGCACTAGTAATGAAGAACACATAGTGGAGGTTAGTATTGACCTGAGATCATGCATACAACTAGCCTTCTTTTAAATTAATCTACGGAATAGAGAAATCCGAGTAACTCTTCTTGGGTTTTTAATTATTTATCTAATGAATCACGAAGTTCATAATACATAAATGAACATGCTCACAAAATGAATGACAATGTTTTCATCAACATGGTAAAACGTTTGGTCGATTTTAAGTATAATTTGAACATTCATAAAATTATCGATATTATGTAGTGAAAGACGGAAAAGAAGTAAAACATATTACCACATTTGTGTATCAGAAAAATGTTGATTCTAATGGAATTTTGATTTCTCACTGGAAGGTTGCTTGTGATGTCTCCGTGTGTTGTAGAATAAGATAACATTAAAGAATTTGCACAAATCCAAAGAATGCGTGTATACTTTTAAATTGAGATAAAGGCAAGAAATGCTTTAAATCTCTAATTGTATACGATCTTTCAGATTAGTTATCTATTTATTAGGCATATTATAGTTGATCAGGCATGCCCTCGTGTTATATTTTTATCTTGTTGGTTTCTTTTTATTTCAGACCCTAGCTGAAGTATTCAGATGTTTCATTTGTATGGAAAAGTTGGTTGATGCCCATCTGTGTCCGCATTGTTCGAAGTTGTGTTGCTATAGATGTGTACGTAGATGGCTAACCGAGCAAAGATCTCAGTGTCCTCACTGTCGGGCCTCTCTTCATCTGCACGAATTAGTGAATTGCCGATGGGTGGAAGAGGTTACGCAGCAGATCGAGACAATGCAACAAGGTGGCAATGCTGCTCAAAGAGATTTTGATAGAGACAGGTCCTTAAAATTTTGATTATAGTTTGTTATCTTACTTATTTAAAAAAATACGGTTTCTTTATGAATACAGTACACGCTAATCCGACACCATAAAATTAAAGCCAATTTGTAATGGTTATTTTTATTAAATCACGTAAAAAATTATTATTATTAAAAGTCACCAAAAATGTAAATGTAAATATCTATTGAGTTAATGGTTATTCCAAGTAATTAACATTACACTTGAGATTGACCATGATGTGATTGAATGTTATAGTTGTAAACCACCGTGTCATGCCACCATTAATTAATTGAATCAATTCTCTTTAACGTCATAGGTGTGGCAGTCATCATGAGAAGTTGAGTGTGTATTGTTGGACATGCCGATGCTGTATTTGTCATCAATGTGCTTTGTGGGGTGGAACACATTCCGGACACACATTTAAACCATTGGAAGAAGTGTATGAACAACATGTCACGCAGATAAAAGAGGAAGTAGCTCAGTTGCGTCGTCGACTCATGGAACTTATCAGTCTCGTCCAAGATGTTGTGAGTATTGGAACCTTATTCATTATTAAACATTGCTTTAATGATTGTTCCTGTCTTAAGTTAATAAATAATTTTAGGAACGAAACGTAGAATCTGTAAGAGCTGCAAAAGATGAACGTGTCCGTGAAATAAGAAATGCTGTTGAACTGATGATAGCTCGGCTTGATTCTGCTCTCAAATCTAAGCTTCTCACCCTCATGGGCCAGAAGAATGGACTAACTCAAGAGACTGAGCAACTAGAGCATTTATTACAGGAAATTGAACATCAAGTCCATTCTTGTACAAGGTAACAGAGATACATAGATTATCTTAATTCTATATATTGAAAAACAATCACCAAATAATTGCTGGTAATTAATTATTAGTAGAGGTTAGAGTGCGTGCCACTCATGCGTGCAATGCGAGTTCGATTACCACATTTGCTGAATTTTGAAGATCTGAAAATGCAAGACTGGATGGTCATTGGTTTGAGTAATTGTCTGACAACCGATTCACGTGAAAAATAATCTGTCAAGTCATGTCTTCTCATTACTGAGATTCATATACAGGAATACCTCGCATAGTTTGGTTAGTCGATTCTAGCTTGACTATTTGAAATTGGATTGCTCAAGGAACCAACTACATATAAAAAACGACGAATAGTTTTTTCAATGAATAAAAATATATTCAAATGTACATATTTACTGAAAATAATAATAAAATTAGGGTTCAATATTTTAAATTCAAATGTAAAAATGCATTTTTTCAACCATTCCAGTAATTTTTGAAAGTGTTTCAGCTATTAAATCTTATTGTGTAAATGTTCATTCATAAATTGACGATATATATACTTTTGATAAAAAGGGGAAAAACCCGAAATAAAATTTGCATGTAAAAACAATTATGTGTATTCATTTTTTTAGGATTTTTTTCAAGAATTTTTTTTTACAAGATTTTTCGTTTTTTAAGTAACAATCTTTTTTGGAGAATTTCGAACCGAATCAATCGAAGCTAGACTATGCGAGGTAATTCTTGTACTCCACTTTCGGAGTTCACGTGACAAGAAAATCTCATCTATAAAAATTATGGTCAGTGTTGTAAAAGTGTTTTGAATTACACCAAACTTGACAATTGGATGTAGTTAAGCAGATGACGTCCAAGCCACATATTGATTGAACTGAATAAAACATGATTGAAAATTTACAGAAACACATTAGCATTTAGTAAAACTTTTGTACTATTAAGACTGTAATATGAAATTTAAATACTTACATGGCATATACTACATCTTTC
>JAGVSQ010007839.1:0-14939 GCA_022683975.1 Rhyacophila evoluta
ATAAAGTTTGTTTACTTCAAGTGATAATTCTAATTTAACAAAATAATGTAATGATTAATATTTTTTATGAAATATTGATAATTTCTTTTACGATGTTAAAAAATAAGTATGGCCAAACAATTTTTAGGGAGATTGGTTTTTAACTAAACGGTTAATTCATTGAGCCTCCGCGTCTTGCAGTGAAATAAATCCTAAAAATATGATGCGTATTAAGAAATTATTGGTCTTGATGATACTAACATTGCTTATTAACTTAGATATCGATATGACGAAGAAAATTATTAGTTAAATTTATTTTAAATAAGTTATAGAATATAAAATAGGAACGAACTATTTTCGGTTGCTACAATATATATTTAAATAAGAAAAAACTAATTGACTGTTATAAATGTTTAAAAAATATGTTAATTTAAAATTATAAAATTTTATGAAAACAGTACAAAGTTTTTATGTGTGTGTAACCGCATGATCTGTGTGTGTGTTTTTTTGTCGTAGTTGAGATTTTATTTATGCCGAGAAAACCGCCGTTAAATATTATGTTTGTCTGTTACGGAAGAACATTATTATAGTTTGCGTAGATGGAAAAATATCTCAGAAATAATAATCAACCACAGTTTTCAGACCATCAAAACAATTCAGCCGCTTTACAGAATATATTTTGAGTATAAACATCATTACTGAACAGACATAAAAAACAACTATATTAGCGCATATAGATTCGATTTCAAATCCACGGTATTTATAGGCCACTATACTACCAAATAAGGAGACAGTAATATGTCATATGATAATTATTTCATATAATTGTAGTTGACAGATAGTATACACGTATAATATCATGATACCAATATATCGTATCAAGTAATACTCAAAATTGATGTCGATGTATCTACTGTTATGTATAATGAAGTGATGTATATGACAACAATCTGAAATGTTGTGGAGTATGGCGTCGTGGTATCCATTAGGACAGCGTCTTGGGGGAGCGTTTTAATTAAACAATTACCTCTCAGGTAACATCAACTTATTTTACCCTAAGCATCAGTCGAATGTACACAATACCCCATCAAAACTTTCTTATCCTCGAGCTTTCATAATATTTTAACTGACATCTTAAGGGTGGTTCTTTGACAGCTTATTTTTCAGTGATTTACCAAATTTAAGAAAATGACAAGAATAATATTTTGGCTTAAGCTTTTTGCTTGTGCAATACTTAAGATTAATCATAATATATAATATTTAAACAGTTTAGCTGTGAATTATTCATATGATTCACTTAATTAATATTATGCATGTTAGCGAGTACTCATGTAAAAGTTTTCTGTATAAACAATTCGAGTTTGCAACCACACGGAGGAACTTTCAAGTGCATTTGTTTTCCGTTCAACAATCGTAAGGACAACAACTAATATAGACCGCTACTTTATCTTAATGTATGAAACTTTGAAATTCGATAAAATCTATGGACTCAAGGCAAGAGTGCAAGACACAGGAGATATAGATTCTTGATTTTAGTTTTATGAAATTTACACTCGCTTTATGGTGGATAGAATACGTACATATAAAGGATGCTTTTTCTTGTAATGATAAATTAATATTTTAACGTTTGAATTACCGTTACTCATCATAAATTATGAATATGAGATCTAATAAAATATTTGAATTTTGGATATGTTGTAATAAAATATTTTTAGCAATTTACTCCAATTAATTTTATAACCTTTCATTCATTTAGACTGCTTTTTAAGCAAGGCTTTCAATATACCTGAAACGCGCAAGAGTTGTCCGAGTTGCTTTTTATTTTTTCCAGAAGGCAGTAATTGTATTAACTCATTTTAATTAGTGAAACATCCGGTTTTCTTGGTTCTACAGTTTGTCAAGTCACAATGTTTAAAAGACAAAATTATCAATCAGTCGTTAGGTACACCGTTGATAAATCACTAAGTTTTTCTTAGTTTATATACTTTATTATTCAATTTTGTTTAGAGGTACTTATAATGTACTATGTTTTGATTATTATAATAAATTTACGTAAATAGGCAGCATTATTTAAAAAAAAAATGTTTCTTCCAAGAACACATTTTTTATTTCGCTTTTATGAAAAAGTATATTCGTTGTATTATTAAATTAGACTGTTGATGGCACTCATCTTTCTACTTACTTCAATGAAAAATTGAACAATACACTGTAATAAAAAATACATTTATAAAAACTGGTTTCAATAATAACGAAACCTTGAGGCTGAGATCAATTTTACTTTTATTTCTAGGATAGTTCAAGTTGATAAATAAAATAATAAATAAAATACGACTCATTGCAAAATGGAACCCACTAAGTAAATAGATAGAATTTCGAAAGAATAATCGAGTTTCAGGTAATAAACTTACAAAGACTTGATTGTTTACATTATCCGTCCTCTGGTTTTATAGAACAGAAAATAAAATATACCTATTCCGCAAACAACACAAATAAAAACAGCTTGTTATAAAGAATAAAAATATTTGCATAGTACGTTTATTTATTGTCTTAAAAAATCTTGGGTCAGCACTTCCATATTCTTAGATCAAGATATTTACGAAAACGAAAAAATAAAATTGAGCCATTGTATTGATTTCTCGAATACACTCTCAGTATATCGAAAGAAATGTTAAATAAATACTAAACCAAACCAAAAATAACATAATAAAAGTAAAAGTATATGAGTTTGTTTAATTCTCCTCTTTCTAATTTGAATCAGCTTTTTAATGTTGAATAATAAATTTAAAAAGTTTATTCAGTATGGTAGATTTAAATTTATCAAAATAAAATTGAATTGAATATGAAACTATCGATAAAAAATATTTTTAGATATATTAAAATAAATAAACATCAAATATTCACAGAAGAATTTTGTGTGTACAAAAAACTCACTAATATGTCTAATGTTTATCATTAAATAAACAATATATTAAAACTTCAAAAATATAAAATAAATTTATCAAATAAAAACGAATAGTAGTTGTAATAATCAACAAGAGGACATATTAACTGTAATTTTTTGTTCTTTTTGATTATTTCTTTTATATTTTTCATCATGATATCTACAATCGTTTGATATTGTCTATCATTTAGTTCGACCGGCTATACATCTGAATATTCCAATATTTGTTCAACATTGCACTTACATCTACCTACGCAAGGATGATATGAGGCAAGCAGTAACTTTATGTCTATTGTTTATTGTTATGAATAGTATATTAGATGATGGCTTAATCAAAAGAGTTTTTCGTGTTAAGCTTTTCGTATTAATCAATTTCAACTGTAACTTGAAAGGTTATACCTAAATAAAAGTTATTTAATAAATACAATACACGTCCACTAATCATGAACTTTAAATACGTTTAAGTTCTGTTTGAGTCTGAAATTTTGGTTGTGGAAAATGCCTAGTAGTTTTGTTAATGGATTATTAGACTTAACGAAGAAAACGCAATGTGAATAGTTAGTGTTAACTAACGGGTTACACATCGTCAACCGTACTCGTTTCCCTAACAGTTATTATCCTTTAACTTAAATTAAATAGTTTTGCTTAATAATATCAAAAGAGGTGTTTTATTTGAAAGTTCGTTCAGGGTTTCTACACAAAGTTCACTGAGCTTTTGTTTAATCCCGATAAGTGAATTGCCTATTGTAAACAACGTCCACAATAACATATTTGAAATCTCCGAAATTACTTTAGTTGTGATTTTAACCAAATATAATTCAAAATGAACATTTATAAAGTATATTAGAGTTATTAAGGTTCTTGATAAAATGAAATTGTATTATTATATATCATCAAGTAAATGTTTATGTATTTTATGGAAAAAAGGTAATGTTTGTGAATTTAAATCTTTGATATTTTCGAATTAAAATCTTCAATACGAAAATGAGTCGAAGATGTGGTAACACATAGCATACATAAATGATATATGTTTAAGTTTAACGGGTTGTAAAAAATACCATTAAGTTAATCATGATCGGAAGTATGCTGAATTGCTTAACAGTCAATTGCCCAGTCCATTGAATATTCAGTTCTGCATTTTTTGATTTTGTTAAATTTAGCAGATGTGGGAGTTGAACTCGAAATATTCGGATCCGATGCACACACGCTAACCTTTTGGCTACCAGGAAACCAATATTGGCAAATGCAGTATTATTAGAATTTATATTTTTTACTATAAAGGAATTTAGGAATGCGGATCATATAGATCTCAACAGTGTAATAATACATATTTCATAAAAAAACAATTGTCAGGACATATTTTCACATTGCCGAGATTTCTAGAGTTGACATCTTCACTCGATCAATATGCCTTATTTTCGGAGCGGAAATGGCAAATACATATAATTGTATTTCAGCACTTTGTAATAGTCAATTAACTTGAAAGTCGTAAACACTTTACCTAACTGTAAAATTCAAAACAATACGTAATATTCTAAACCTGTCCTTGTATTAATTTTCAAGGGATGCTATGTTCTCCACTTAGTTAATTCTAAGGCTTTGGACAAATTTAAATTTTGTCAGTGTCACTACGGCGTGACCGTAACTGGGTTGATTGGTATCTTATATCTACGAAGAAACGTTTATTGGCACATCATAAGTAAAATTAGTTTACTTCTTACTAGTGTTAATATATTCAATAATAGTATATATAAATTATTTATACACAGTATTTATGTTGAGATAGTCGTCTATTACAAGTGGAATTTATAATGCGTATAAACTAAATTTAATTATTTTTTTAAGCACTTATGAGGAACAGTTATAAAATATTATGTAAAACAATTTAATATCATTATTACTCTTTGGCTGAACAAATGGCGGGCACGTTAACTTCAGTCCTCTAAGTTCCAGTTTGGAGTACTAAATCTACATAAGAATTTAAAAAAATCAATTATGAGAAAATGGATATCCAATTAGTTGATTGACTGACTGAAAACAAATTCACTAATTCATATATTCAATATTCATATTCATCAAGATGAAAATGAAACAAATATATTAGTGTATTCATTTTTTGTATGATAATCAGATCTTTTGTATCTTTTTCTATGTTTTTGATCTATATATCGGACTGAAGAGGAAAAATTTCCAAATTGGTTCAAACATTTGTAGGATTGATTTGGAAAGATTGGCCGTTGCGTTTTGGTTTCGATAAACAATATTTTTTGGACATTTAAATTTTTTTTGCAGTATCTTACTGATAGTGAAAAAGCTTTTTTCAATAAAACTGAGATAAAATAGAAACTATGTACACTATAGTGCACGCTAACGAAACTGCTTCTGAAATACTTATGGCAATACAAAGAGGGCATCACGTTTGTTGCGCTACGATCTACGCTCAGATAAAACGTATGGCGACGAAATGGTGGAGGTGAAAGCAAATCTATTAATTTTGTATTGCGCCGTCTTCTTGTGAATACAATGGCATTTTAAAATGGAAGCTTTGAAACTTAAGCATATATTTGAGCTGTCAAAAGTTTTACTTTTACAGGTGAATAACTTTATCATAGCGCTTAAGCATGAGTGAGTTTTGGTTTACTCAAGCAAACTCCTTCAGCTCTCTCTATTTTACGCTTTATTCTAGCCATTGCTAACACTACGAACTCCTCTAGAGATTATTTGTCTACTCCATTCAGCCATCACATTTAATAAATTATCAGTTTATGGTTATAAAAGCTTATTTAATTATGACTATAGGATCATACAGATTTCTTATTGAAATAATTCTTCCAGTAAAAATTTATAATAAATTAATAATAAAATCGACGCTTGTTGGAAAAATACGAAATGAATGTAAGTGGATTTTAAAATTGAGTTTTAAAATATCACATAACTGTCGTATGAATTATATTATGGTGAACCAAGTAGTATTTACATTTAAATAACATCGTGGGTTTGATAAATCGAATATACGGTGCGATAAAAATTCACGAAGGTTTCGAGGGATGCATCCTCCAGGGAGTGTCGACTAACAGCGACTGGTGATAAGGTCTTATGCGGAGGTGACCACATAATAAAGTCAAGAAAATACGCTCCCATGGAAGTTTCACTATGTAAATATTACCTCTGAGTTTAGACAAACTGAACAAATTCAACAGCAGAGCACATTATAAATGATCGACCAAATCTAAAGGAGGATTCAGATGAAATATTATATTTTTACGAAAAGTTTTGTTGCCACTTCAATAATTTATACCATCACTGAAATATAATATCTATATTGCATTTATGTATTTATTATATAACATTCATTTATTTGGTACATTCATATATATATATTTTTTCAATTATTAGTAACCATAATATAAAGAAATTTATTAGATTATGTTAATATTTTTTACTAGCTTATATTATAAAATGTTCTTCCCAATAGCTTTCATGATAATTTTATAAGATAACTAGATAAATTGAGTAGATAATACGTGCATTAAAATTATTGATTATTTAATAAATAACATGAAATTTTGTATTAAATAAGAGTAATTAAATGTGGTTAAATTTTATCTGACTGTAATATAAGACTTTCACGGATTCGTTAGTGAACCGAAAATGAACATAAATATATACTAAAAGAAAAATTAACGAATACACTGTATTTTATTTAAGCATGGGTATTTATTTATGATAAAGTTTATCCCATTAGGAATTCTTTTTTCACTTACTTTATTCGAAAGCTTCTCAAAATTACTCAAAAAGAAAACCAGAAACGTCGAATTTTAATGGATACATTGAGAATGTTAGTAATTTTTGTTTTAATCAAAATAGTAAAAACGTGGAAATATTTAGACTCAATATTTTCTTCCGGAAAGAGAGCATTAATAGTGGCAGCTCAGGGTATACAACGTATCTAAAGAACCTTTTCAAAGTAGTTTTGCTCAATGTATTTAATATTCAGATAAACTATTCCTTTAGTTCTTTTAATGATTTTAGTAACTTAATAAAAACACGCAATAATTGATTTTAAAAATAAAATGTTTTTAAATTTTACATATATGTATCATCACAATTTGTCAAATAACTATGGTACTATATATATTATGACCGATTGGAAAATTGCTACATATTATACACGTATTGTAATAAGCTATCTATACAAATTCTAGGAGATTATTAATATACCAAGTTATAATAATGCTTTCGAATATAATACATGTTCCTACAAATGTTATACAATTTATACAAAATTTTGTTGATCTACGAACGGGTATACAATATTGTTTTCTAAAATTTGGGGAAATGTCAAATGGTCGATGATGTTATACGTGATAAAGTTTCATAAACGGTAATTTTCATGAACTCAAAATTCGTGAACAATAAAATCTAAATATCAATAATTAAATATGATTTACTTAACTCGATAAAGATTATACTAAAATACAATGTTTTGTTTTCCAATTAATAGTAATTGTGTCACGCAATAGATACTCTATCTTAGTAAATGCCCTCTTACATGGCAACATCACCCGTTAGATGGGAGATATTACCAATTTATTATTAACCAAGATGGTAAGCCTCCATTCGATTTAAGACATCCTTGCGGCTTTTCTATCGTTGCTTAAATACTGATAAGATAAGGATAGAGACGTGTAGATGAGCATTTTCTTTTTAACACTGTGCCAAGTTTCTTGAAGCCGATTTGTAAGCTTTTAACTTCTAGATATAATCGAGCACGAAACGGTCATTTTGTTATACAAGAAACATAATTGCACATATTAAATAACAATAATCAAATTTGATCATGCCCTATTTTAATGCAAAACCAGTTGAAGTTTATTCAATTCTAAATATTATTATTCGTGAACCCAGGTTTCACATTTTTGATACAGGAGATATACCATATTTGGTAATCTGTCCAAGATTAGCCACGATAAATGGAGTCAAGTAGTCACGTTTAACTGATTGTCCTGATTCAAATGTTATTATAATGGTTCTTTTTCTATAATAAATTCAACCTCTATTTGAATTCATTGACTACGAATATAAGAATTTGGCGTATTTTTTAAATATATACCTACTGAAATATAAGTAATTTTTTATCCATATTTAAACAACTATTCTATATGATCTGCAACTTAGTCGATTTTTTTTCAGTATCCGATGTAGATTGATTTATATTCTGTAGTTCAAACAATTATAAATATCTATATTAGTTGTTAATATGACAGAACAAAAATTTGTCTACCCTGAAATAAGTAATTGTGTAATTACAATAGTTTCGGTTGATAGTGAGAGCAAATGCTTCCCCTCTATGGCACGTATATATACGGGTTATGCTGACTTATATCATGGTGTAACGAACATAAGGCGATCATCAATATAAAAATTGTCTCAGGAACAGATGCACTTATGCACTGACTATTCTAACTAATTGAGATATATTATCACTTTAAACGATGAAGACGATTAACAGATTCTTTTCTTGAGAATGGTTACAGTGGAAATTTTCAGTGATATCAAACTGAAATTTATAACCGTGAAAATTGCCGCAAAATATGTATCTAGTAAGTATAAAGAAAACAAACCTATACACGTACTATACCCGTATTATACACAACATTATAATTCACGGTAATTATGAAACTATTGTTATATTCAAAGCTATTTGAAAATTGTAAACTTCAATATAAGTTCACTATAGTAACTCACTTTACTGTTTTGTTAGTATATACGTATCTTCTTCTTCCATATCTACTCCGTAAGTAGAATATAGACACCGCACGGAGCTCGAAAAATCTCTGTTACTAGCCAATACTTTTGCATTCTCCCAAATCATATACATTCTGTAGAAAGTATTAAGCTGCTTCCCAGGAAAATACATGTATCGATTAAAGATATCGTATGAAAAATTCCAGATTGTAAATTAAAATTTATTTATAGTTTAAATCAATCTAATGAGTATCTGGTTCTGCGTCTTTCAATTTTTTAAAATACAGAATCTGTAGGAATCAAACCTAATTAATTAACCCGGCTCCTAATTGGGCACGATAACGTCTCGGCTAGCGGGATGAAAAAATACGTCTTTCCAATAGATCCATCTTTTTCATTTCGGAGTGGACATAGATAAAAATATTGTATTTAATTGATAAATATGTATAAAATACTGCAATAATTTTAATTATGATTCTAGCTTTTCAGTGTATTAAATTTTCAAGTTGTCATGCGTGAATGATTGGAAATTAAAATTAGTAAAGTTTACCTTTAACACATAAGGGTAAAAAGTAACTTCATCAAAACCATTCTGTAAACCCTTTTATACCTTTTTCTTTTTATCACACGAGTTTATGGTAAATAATTAAATCAAATTCTGATTTTGAAGATATCGACAGAATTTTAGAAATTTATACATACAAGTATAACTGAGTAACGACTACAAAAACCACAAGCTGACTACCTACCACTGTGGTTTTTGTGGCATTGAAGGTTTTTCCGCTAAGCTTAGCCTTGATACATTTTTCATTCAAGAAAAAATATTAACATATTTGTACCTTTAGATACGGCTTAAAATTAAAATTGCAAATTTTCCAAGCTAAGATGAAAATATTCAGTAAAATTGTGTCAGTTAGTGGTTTTATTTTAAATGCACGTATTTATTGTAGAAATCTTGTGAAAAATTAACTTAATAAAAAATATTCTTTACAATTATAAAATTTACTTATGGAGAATTATTTATTGACAGAAATATACAACATTATGCCATGTATGGTAAGAATGTTTGAATTTTTAAATTACTCATAAATATTTTTATATTATTTGCCATATAGATGTATACAGACGCATGCTGAACGTGAAAAACCTTCAACAGTTTCCATAAATATACTACGGGTAATATCACACAAGCATGTTGTTAACAGATTATTGTACTACGTATATGAATAATATTACGTATGTGAATAAATACATTTACACAATTCTTAATAATTGTTTTTCATAAGGGTCGGTTGATATCGAACCTTTCAGCCAAATAAGTCATCCATGTCCCGCACCTCTGGTGCTTGGCAATTCACTCGACCATTTAGAATTTTGGTAACGTATGGTTGAGCTTAATGTGGGATTTGTTTTTATTGTATTTTCACACTCAAACAAGAGATCAAACAAAACAAGCAAGACAAAGCAGATATTGTTTTAATATGTTTCTATCTTTACTCATTTTTATTAAATTAATCATAAAATTTAACATAGAATTTCTTCTAAATGTCAGGTCTATGATTAAGTATCCAAAATATATTTTATGAACTCAGTATATACCATATTATCATAATTCAAATTAAATTTATTTCTGAAGTTTTTTCACTGCTTTTTCACGTCTGCTACTGTGCTTCTGTAAATATCTACCTTAATATTCTTATTTTCCATCCACAGGTGGAAGTAGATACTCTAAAGATTGTATGAAACCATTTATGCGCTTCGAATTATTATAATTTTTCAGCAGTAAAAGTCTTACGTTTCGTGCCTAGAGATAAAAAACACGTATTTAAAAAAAGATATACATTTTGAATTGTATTGCTTATTAATTATATATATAAATTTGAAACTAATGCGGGCAAAGCGTGGAGAAAAACCGTTAAACCGTATTCACATATGAATGTTAAACACATATACAATGTGAAGAATATGTACATAGTAACAATGTTTAAAAATGTAAACGTTGAATTTTTTTCAGTCGTATAGTTCATATTGTATTAATTTGAAATGTAGTTCACTAAACACTCTTCTTTTAAGTATGCGTATTACATTATAACGTCGAAAATCTACGGTATTGCGTCAAAAATGTGGACGAAGGGTATCATATTTTTCAAGTACTGCAGACTTTGTAAGTCTCGTTTTTAGTATCTGAATAGAGCAGAAAAGGGTTTAAAAAATTAGCATCGACAATAGACAATGTAAAATATAAATAAATTAGGCGAATTTTTCTTGGTGATGCTATGGCTAATCCCAGGTTGTAGTTGTAAGTTGTAGAAGTAGCTGTAAGGAGCAGTTGTTTTGAATATGGTAATGGTGATGAAGTGTATACTTTTATTATCACGCAATAAAAAAGTTCACAATGATTTTCAGTTGACGATAATTTCAACAGCCTTCGGCTTCCCTAGAGCATCATTTAACTATTCTGTTACCTACTGGTATGAAGCCTAGAAAAAAAATATTATTTATAAAAGCGCTTCGTCAAGAATTCACTGCAAGTGAACTTAGCCCTTACTGCTTCGGTTTTATAGGTATGTTTTATGTCGTATGTAAGGCAAGTGGAATATTGTCGTCAATGGTCATTATGACATTGTTTATTTTATATTTTCATAAAAATGACAATTTTTGTACCATGAAGTTGTATAATGCAAGTTAATTTTTTTTAAATTATTTCATTGTAAGTCGATATAGAATAAAATATTCGGAGACGACATGTAAAATTTTATCAGTCCGTAGCTCAATCACGAAATGTTTTATTTGACTTGTAAGTTCTTTTTGAAAGTTTATCCGAGAAAAGCTGCTTAAATAACGAAAAACTTTTTGCTGAAGTAGCTATATCTTGTTATCATATCTCGAAAGTAACTAAAATCTCTAGCTAAACCCATGAAAGAATCAGGTAACAGATTTAATACATATAATCACGTATTTCCATGCTTTATGTTAGGGTATATATAAGTTTATAAGTACTTAAGTAGTAAAATATAAAGCCTATTATGAAATTTTCACATATTTCATGCATTAATAATTAATTATAGTGCTATTAGGCTCGTAAGCATTGGAAGTATACGTACAGTAATGTGGGCTATAAAGTTAATTTAATAGTTTCTATAGTTATTTTATTAGTTATATGAATAATAAACGTTGTAGTATTTATTTTTCACTAACAAACTATTATTGTTCTCATTTAATGTAAACTTATTCTCAAATATTCATAATTTTTACGTTATATTGCAAAAACTATTTAATGTATTAATTATGACTGTGCTACATAATATTCAAACAAAGATAAAAGCTCATATGGCATATTATTGTTCACCGGGATTCTTTGTCAATCGGTATATTGTGCTTATATATCCTGGATTTTTTTATCTTATACAGCTAGGGAGCTTATATCCGTAGTATTCGATTCTAAACATTTCACAAGGGCATGTTCACCAAATTGGCGACTGACACAATCTGCATAAATATAGTTAGTTTAAGCTGTTGTTATTTGTTATTGGTACAGAATATTTTACATATTTTTTATGCGCTTCATATAAATTTATTATATCTATAGACCAATCTTAACCGATCGTTTAACTTAAGGCTTGATTATCAGCTTTATGTCTTTGATTTTTTTAAATTATATTCTTATTTCAGGATTTTAACAAGTAGGTACCAAAGTGATAAAAGAGTATGTAAGAAAAAAGTTTTATATATATACGTAAATAGCATTATTGCAGTGCGATATATAATATAATAAAATTGTTTGTTGTTTTGTTTATGCCATGTTTGCTCCCAAAGTCGAGCATATGCATCCATGTGAAGATATCAACTCTGAAATTGGAGTCTGTAGATCTCCGCTATGTGAAGACGTGTTGATAGATTATTTTTCACGAGAATCGTTTGTCAGACAATTGGTCAACCCAATGAGCATCCAGTCCTGGATTTTCAATTTGTTTTAAAATCCAATAGATGGGGAATCGAACCCATATTCCCGGATTGTTAGGCGCGTAAGATACCTACTACGCTAACCGCGGAGATATAACAAAATTAGTACACATTTTCCTAAAATGATATTGCAATAGTTAATAGCAAGAAATTTTGATAAAATTAAAAAGAATAATAATCAAATACAGCAATATTAAACCAAACATTGTTTTCATTAATATTAATAAATAACAGAAATATAATACATTCATATAGAAAATATTTTAAAAGTAATATTAAAAATCTTTGTTTAAATAAGTATAAATCATTACGAATTCACATTTATTTGTACGTAAACTTAAGCCGCTTAAAAGGAATTTGTGATTGAAAAGTTGAAATTGAAATCGGATTTAGCTGTGCGAGAAATATTTTCGTAAATAAAAAAAATGTCACAACTGACGACTTGACAAAAAAAAGTAATTATTTTGCGAGACCGGCAATAAACTTTTAATGCTGTCTCTTGCAATAAATTATAATATCTAAATCGAACACTGATAAGCATAGCCGGAGAATGTAAAACTATTTCGAATTGAGAACCTCCTGCAATTAGACGACGACTTTATTCGTAGAATAAGTCCAGTATTGTGATGAATATTGCATTATTTTACAGTAATATAGTCATTATTATGACGCCAGAATTTTTTTAGAACATATTCTGTCATAAAAATACAGCATTTATTATAGATAATATAAATGTATTTTTTTACAATGTCCAAACTGGAGCATATGAATCTGCACAGTATGAAAATAACCATTCCATTTTTTTCATGAGACTTGACTGTCTGCCAATTGCTCAACCTATTAGACACCCAGTCCTGCATCTTTGATTTTAAAAAATAATTTCGAAATTCGAGCTCGCAATCTCCGGCTCCAGCTACCTACGAGTATATAATAAATAGAAAATTATCGTCACAGCAAACGAAAGATGTATCATATAGTGATTGGATGACAAACAATATTTTTGAATTAAATCTGTCATATTCAGAGCGGAAATGATTGAAATTTAATTAATTATTATTAAATATTATATTTATTTAAGCAATTGTGTAGCACTATTCTTCTAGAGATTTTATTTTGATATAAAAAGGGCTTTGTTCGAATAAAATTCTTCCGTCAGTGAGATTTATTTGCTTCATAATTGGAATATGGTCGAATAGTAGTTTTTAATATAAAAGTTTCCAAATTCAATAAATATACAAAAAAAAGTCATGTACATATTGCATAATATCAGTTTCATAGAAAAATATGTTGAGATATGTTCCAACATTGTTGGGACATATAAAAAAATATTGGTTGGTAAATGTGGTTTAAAAATATGAAATATTTATCTATATGAAACTTGGTATCATTTATATCACTTTCCATGGAGTGAAAACTTAACAGCCCCGATATGTAATGTACTAAAAATAAAATTATCATATGTATTGGATAAAATTTTAAGGTTTGCATTAAATTTTATGCTTTAAATCTAATTTCCCCTCTGTAGTATAAATATTTGAATTACTGCCGTGGGAATAAAATACTTTGAAATGTTTCAAATACTAATTTGTTTTTATTTTATTTATTTTTTCAGGTCTATTTTTAGTATTGCCATTTCAAAAAAATTGGCGTTTCAATAATTGATTATTAAGATATTTAGTTAAGATTGGAGTGATTTTGTTTTTTCTTCAAATTTGGTTATTGATAAACTATTTTTTGTACGGAATTGTTTTTGAGCTTAATTTATCAATTCTAAACATACTATTTACACAAAACATGAAAAAGTAATTACGCACGTTTGAATAATTTCTGAAATCATACTCGTAAGTAATGCCAATATTATTTATTAAAATATACCAAGATTTATTAATTTTTAGTAATTTTATTTCATTTATTTTAACCCTTTATCAATGTTGCCATTACTTAAAATAAAATTATTGAAATATGCTGACTAATTTATAAAAACCGCAATTTCCGGGAAAGGCGTAATCCCGATTTACATAATGCATGTTTAATGGCTACTCGAAAAATAAAATGCATATAAGATTGTGTAACGTAAATTATTATTTACAACTATTATGATACTTAATATAATACTATTAATGTGAAATCGTAAAAAAATACAAATAACGTCGTTCATTCGTTTCTGAAATCAGATATATCGGATTTTGTTACTTTAGGAGGAATTGTCATTATTAAATTAAGTGTCGGGTTTGTTTTTAATGAGCTGATTAAACGGCAAATTTTTCATGAACCTCTCAATATTGAAAGGATTGTTTAACCATTTGGA
>JAGVSQ010007840.1:0-14936 GCA_022683975.1 Rhyacophila evoluta
GAATATTGCAGAGAGAGAGAGAATAATATTGTGGAAATCCCTACATTTTCCTGCATACTCCGGACGGTCAGGATTTAAAAAATCTAATTTATTATTTTAAATAATATTTTACGCATATTTTTGCTCTTAAGCAAATTTTTATTGTATTCTAAAATGTTACACGTATCCGAAATTTTTAAGTTTGTGGGCTCATCATTATTATTAATTTCTTTAAAACAAAATTCATCTCTTACATCCTGGAAATTGCTCAACGTCAATTAATTAACTAACCCATACAGTACGATACGAAAGTGTAAAATCCCCAGTGCGTATACAGAAGTGAACGAGCATAAAATGAGTGTTTAATTCTTCTTTTCGGACTAGTTTCAACATCTCGGCGATACGCGTCGTCAATTTTTAATACCAGCTGAGCTTTCGGTACGTTAGTTCATGCATATTAATTCAACTCGAATTCTACTCGGAACAAAAAACCATAAGATCTTTTCTGTTGGTTGTCTCATACATTTTGCAGCACAAGGTTGGATATGCATTTTTTACTACATAATAAATTCGACTGCACTGTTCTCATTGAAGTTGAGTTGATTTGCGAATTCTTTTCAACGCCGGAGGACGCAGAGGCAAATATTTAGCTGCATATTAAAAGAAAACTATAAAATGTCGATACAGAGTGAGTTTAGCGTTTGAATGGCAACCAATCGTCCTGCAAAGTAATCTCCATAGTTAATTATTTACATTATAAAGATGTATGCTCACACTTCGTCATTATAGGATTGGTTTATCGAATATCCACGGTACGTGATTTGAACAACAAAACATGTTTTCAATCAATTAGATATTTAAACTGTAATTCTATCCCTAACGCTCAAATATCGCAGATACTTTATGTATTTACATGTGGGTATTGAAATGAAATTTGTTTTTTATCTTATCATTTGACGGATTTTTTATTTCCATAACGACGAAATGCTTAAAATATAAATAATTAAGGATATGTATGTAATTTTACTGTTACATTGAAATACATTATAGCTCGAGTACTATCCAGAGTATGTAGTTATTCAGCGAAGGAATGCTGCCTTGAGGTGGAAGGATTCAAAGTCAATAACGGGTGACTGATACAAGGTTGCCATATGTTCCACATAAGGAGTGGATAGAGAAAAAATAAGCAGACCTGTCCATTGTAATTATGTTGAAGTTATGACATAATTAAACTGCAATAATAGAGTCTCCCCGATAACGTAGAGGTCAGCGTGCGCGCCTAGCAATCCGGGGAATGCGGGTTTGATTCCCCAACATTCAAAAATCCATAACTGGATGCCCATTAAGTTGAAAAATTGTCTGATGAACAATTTTCGTGAAAAATAATCTATCAAGACGTCTTCACACTGCGGAGATCACATTTCGGAGAGGATGTCGTCATGCTGACTAGATCCATATGCTCCAATTTGGGAGCGGATATGGTATATAAAAAAAGCTTCTTGCAACTGTATAATAGCTGCAGGATTTTAAAAAAATCCAAAGACGCAAGACTGGATGCCTAATGGACAACTGGCTGACAAATAATTGTCATGAAAATAATTCTTGACAATGCGGAGATCCACATACTTCATTTCTGGAGTTATCATCTAAACACTGCTGAAAACCCATATGCTTTACATTTGAGTGGACATAAAAAACAATTGTTACAAAAAAGAAAAAAAAAACTTTGCCGTATTACTTAATGTAGGTTTCTCCTAAAAGCGGTGCTAATTCTCCATTTTTTTTTTCTGGGTTTTAATACTTGAAATACGATAAACATATTTTTTGCCTTATCTTTATAGTTCACGTATTTGTAGCAAGGTGAATAACGCTAATAAAATGTACCAGGGCTATATCATGAAATAAACACGTCAGCGTGCAATTGACTTTGGTATTTTTTTTCTGTTTGAAGTCATCTTCGAGCGATGTTCAAGTGGCGGTTTGTTTAAAATACCAGCAGCCTCTGTGTAACTAACTAAACGGTTTTCCAGCAGCGAGTACTCTTGAAATACATTTATGAGCATGCTCTTTCAATTTGTAATTATCATTAAACTGTGTATAAGTTGTCTTGTCTGGTTTGCTATTCATTCATTTCGAGCTGGACGTAGCAACACCATGAAATCAGTAATGTCTTTTTTTATTAATCTTTCCAGATGAAAGGCGCCTAATTTCAAATATGATATATTTTGTGTTTATATTTGTATGTAGGATCAACTTGAATCTTGGGTAATTATAATAAATAGTATTTCCTAGTGGGACATCCTTAGAATAAAGTCGATGTTTTTTATATGATATATGTTTTATCTCAAAGTAAAGCATATGGATCGACACAGTGTGAAGATATCCTCTCCGAAAGTGAAATATGTATATGGATCTCCGCAATGCAAAGAAGTCCTGACAGATTATTTTTCACGAGAATTGTTTTTCAGACAATTGCTCAACCCAACAGGCATTTCCAGTCCTGTGTTTTTAGATTCCTAAAATCTGACGTATGGGCAATCGAACCCGCATTCCTCGGATTGCTAGGCGCGCACTCTACCAACTACGTTACCGATGAGACAATTATATGTGCTTGATTAAAACCGAGTGCAAACTTTAAAAGCACTTTAGAATTGGCTGAGATATGTGCTGCGGATGCATCCAAAAATGCTGAATTCTGCTTGTTGCTTTTTAGAAAACGACCGGCGTATACTATCCACAGAATCGATTTCATTTGACAGAGAAATATTGGAATTACCTGAGAGGATGTAATGCGATTGACGGGGGGCGAAAAATCCTCAAAGTACCACGTGATAACAATATGTCCAAATAGGGAGCGGATATGGAGAAAGAATAAGACATTTCGTGTTTCATAGTGACTGCTGGATGCTGGATTTCTAACAGAAAGCCATGGCCAGGCGGCTATGGATGCAGCGATAAAGCTTGATAAGAAGATATTAATCTCATACTGTGGGAATGAGTTACTCTACTTGGTCAAACTAACTGCTGGAATGGAGGATCTATGATGATCAAACCTGAATATACGGCGAGTTCTAAATTACTAAAAATCTTTATAGGTCTCACAATTTGGGGAGAAAAACGTTGCATTTCTAATTCTTTTATAACTTGTGAATATATTTCTTGGTATACGGGAAAGATACATTGCTTCGATTAGTTCTAGCCTTTAAATTCTATCGATTAATCACCATTGTATGTGATGTTATTTTATAATTGAAACCTATAAACAATTGATTTTGTTGATAGTCTTCACACAATGCCTGAGGATATTATTATGTGCAATCATCGTGCGTTTACTAAAACATTATTTAGTACGTGTTAATAATACAATAAACAATTAGATTTCTTCTAATAAATCCAAATCAGACAACACCTGCTATTATTTAGTTGGACAGAATTTGTTTTGTAATACAGATGGAGTCATATCAACTGGCGATGAAGTCAGTTTGAAAACACATTTGTCGTTATGATATTTTACCGTTTTATTTTTGACAGGCGAATCAGGATTTTTTTGATGAATGTAAGAACTTCAATTAATAAATATTTTCGATTCTTTAATATCATTAGATATATGGAGAGAAGAACTTTTTCATGTTAAAGTGCGATAATTGACAAAAAATCTTAATCGTCCTATGGTTTTAGAAGAGTAATATACTTCTAATAGAAAAATAGTGAGAAATCAAGGATTAAAATATTGATATCGTCAACTTAATTTATATTTCTTAAAAATCTTGTTATGCTTTTTTAGTATTTTTGACATGTTCACGGATATATTAGTGATTATATTATTTTTTTTTCAACTTTCATGAATTACCAGAAAATAAACATTGAATCTATTATCTAAAAAAGACTGAATTATGTAATTTAAATTCAGTATAACCAATATAATATTTATTTTCTTGGTAACCCTAATATTCAGTAGTTTTAACCGTAAAGTAGCTACCGTGGAGCATATGATTAGTTGTTCCAGGCGCACGAATCATGGGGGACGCAAAATTAGAAAAGATAACATAAAAGACTCGCATATAAGTCACATTACATGACATAATACTACCATGTGATATGAACTAACTATAATATGATTACACGCGAGCCAAAGAATGTTAAGGACGTTTCATTACGCGTTTCAGAACAAATTTCCAAAAAAAAATTAGGAAGTGCAGCGATTTAACTTGCTCCACTGTACTTAATATGTAGCTACGCTAATGAGTTGTAAGTTGTGGGCTTAAATCCAAAAGATGCATACAATTCAAATGTGGTTCGTGTAGAACTGGATGCTCAATGAGTTGATCGATTCGCTAACAATCAATTCGCGTGATAGCAATCTGTCAAGTATTTATATGGTAGAGATCTAAATTGCGAATATATAATCAATACTCATAACGGACATAGTTTTACTATAAATAGTTGGTAACAGTGATAATAAAGCCACGAAAACATCGTGTACTGTAAATATATTTGAACTGTATAACATGAATATGATTTGAAATCAACGTCATTTAATTTCAAATATAAATTTAATAGATGCAATCTAGTGTAGTTTTCTATTTGATACGGTGAATAATATCATGTAAATCAAATTGTTTCAATGTATAACATGACAGATACTATTTGAAATCGACGTCATGGAGTCTGACGAGAATATAATCAATAGTAAAGACCTTTTTGAACTGTACCGTCGTTTATATTCGTGTAAATAGTACATCTTATAATCGGTTTGGAATATCTAGGGCGCATAAGTTACATCACAGTGTAAACATTATTTGCAAAGTATAATTTGTATGTAAATCTTCAAAACGCCAAAGGGCATAATGTGTTGACTGACCTCGTGCGAAATGTCTCGTGCTGATAGAGTAACCTATTCGATTGGATGTTATTAAACAGATGCATCATAGCGACGTGTAAAACTATTTTTGTGCAGAATTTGGGTATCGAATACTTGAAATGGGTACTAGTAATCAGTACTTTATTTTAAAAGTATTCGATATTTATGATTACTTTTGAAGAACCGGCTATTTTTTAGATTGAGTACTTTTGAAAGAACCGGTTAAAATCCTGACAGGTTATTTAAAAATAGACTATATTTACTCTTCTGTAATTTAAATTTAAAAGTTGAAAGTTAACTTACAAAGATGCTATTTATTACTAAATGTGACCACCTTTCTACCTCATCTTTATTTCTTCCATGTCCGCTCTATTTCTTGATCATATAACCACTTCGTAATACCTTCAAAATTCTCTGTCCACCGCTAGTCGCTTTGGATCACCTTAGGTTATGTCACCGAATACATATTATGGATAGTAACATAACGGCCTTCCAGGACACCAGAGAAAACAAGGAAGATTCAGGGTTTTCGGAGGAAACTTCATCACCTGTGTCAGCCAGTTCTAGTATCGCTGCATAGTTTAGTTAACTTTGCATTCGTTTACACGCAGGCGTATCCTGGAGTTTTAATATCGATGGTGTATCGATGGTGTACCTGGGATATAGAGTATATGGTGTATATACGCTATATCCCAGGAGCTAATACATACGCTGTATCCAAGACTAGAGTTAATACGCATATATTTTATCAATGTTTCGTTATATTACACCACGCGTTTCAACAAACTGTTTTAATTTCATGTTTATTATTTGAATATCGATATGACGTAAGTAATAATTTGTCGTCTCTTGCATACAACTTCCTTATAAGGCTGTGTGACTTCCTGTGTGGGTGTTGAGTTTCTTCACAACTTTCCAGAGGTTACTTCGTCCGATGTATTTTTTCGTCGATTTTTTCATGGCTTTAATTTAATTCATACACTTTTTTTGTTTAATTCAAGTATTTACATTTTCGTATACTGAAGTTACCATTTCCAGTCTAAATCGTGGATCAATTGAACACCTATTAAATTGTATAATAAATGTATAATATACTAGCTGGATAAGTAATAAGTATTACAATATTGCAGTGTCAATTAATCATTAAACGAGCTATGACTCAATCATTTAAATAATAAATTCAGATTCTCATACTGCATATGGTACACCAATTTTGCATAATCAATGCTATATAAATATATACATAATACATACTACATAATTTAGACAATTTTCCACTATGATAGGCTTATTCTTCTCCATGATAAGCTTGATTGACTGACCTTTCTGCTCGTAATTCTAATCCCATTTTCCCCATTAAAACGATTTCCCATTTCGGTTCGCGTATAATTTCTGCATATGTTATTATAATGTCGATTTTCATTGTTTTTGCAGGTTAAAAATCAATTATATCTCACCAAGTAATGTCTTCACGTATTTTATCTGATGCTACCACATTTATTACGCGATGTCTTCAGCTGTGCGAATACTTTTGAGAAGTATTTCTTTTACCATGCTCTTTCCGAAATTGGAGCATATGGATCTCAACATTGTACAACACTTTGAACTCAGTTCAGACTTGAACCTCTCTAATATTAATTAGGATTACTAATTATCGATTGAATAAGTTTACTATTTTCTTCATATCATTTAATATTTTATTACCACCTTTTTTTAAATAATGAAATTGTATGTACCACTATTTTAATTTCGTTTTGTAATATTAACTATAAACTTTCAAAACCCACGCTGCATTTTGTTAGTCAAATCGAGCATGTTAATAATAATTGAAGCATTCCATATCAATGAATGGTTTATTTGTTATTTTATTTTATGTAGGTAGATAGACGGTCTTATAGTTTATATCAAACACACGTAGGATTACCCAAAATTGTTAGATCGGAAAAAAATGGTCACACAGAAATGATTGTGCATGCAAACTTGTGTAGCCCCCTTTAGGTATACCATATTCATGTAAAGTGATTGGACACGGAGGATGACGTTTTAACACTGCATCGAATACTGCATGGTTCGTCGATTTAATGTTTTTTTATTCGTCATAACATTAACTCAACATATCTGAGTGAGTCAGTCGGTACTGGAGCTAGTTAGTTGATTGTATATTTGTGCATAGTCTCATTATCATTACAGCCGTTTATTTTTAATGAAAGTTTTCTCATTAGTATTCTGGCAGCGATTCCTCTGAGTGACAAACTAGTACATATTTGGCAATAGGTGGTTATGGAAGAAATAAAAAAAGATCAATATATTTATCTTATTGTATACCATACAATTTGTTCCTATTTCAAGCAACACTCTCCGCGTTACGATGTTTTTCCGAATCACTATAACTGCTATTATCATCATCAACGTATCTTGCTATTATTACAATTAAAAATCTATCATTGTTTAGCAGTAAAAGGGTTGATTATATAACAACTCATTAAATATAGCCTTTATCTATAAATATTCATAAAATAATACCTCATTATTTTACTACACACAAAAAATAAAATATTTCACTCAGAATGAGGCGCCAGAGCTTATTTACCGCTAGTTAAATTCTATTATTTATTTATTTAACAGCTGTTAAGGGTTTTACACGGTGGTGGACAGTGAGTGAACAGTATTTATATTTTTATTATATATACCAAAATATACACATTGCAACGTCTCGATACTTTATGTATTCTCCATATAATTTCAATAAAGTGATTACGAAATAAAAATATTGATTAAATAATTAATTCATATTAAATCTTGGACCGGAATGTACGTGTGTGGATCAAATTACGTTGTTTTGTGTGTAACGGTAGTTTTCATCACTTCATATGAATGATATTATACGCCTCAGAGGGGAAGATAGGGAGTATTCAAAACGGTTAGATCAGTTAGTAAAAGATATCCGCCTGAGCATGTCGTCTCTTTCGTCTCTCTTTAATTTTGCACACTTGCACTACTTTTATGTTATTTGCCTTTTAAAACATGATAAAATTATTTTTATAGCCGATTACAATAATTGATCTGGCAGATTTTGCATAATTTGATTTTAAAACATTTTTTTATTGGAAATTCGGGAGCCATCACCATAGCTAAGGGACAGTAATGCGAGTGTTAAAAATATCTAAGAATGGATGCCCAGTTGGTAAAGCGGTTGGCTGACAACCAATCATCGCGAATACAATATGTCAAGATATGTTCTTCCGTTATGAGCGAACATGGTAAAAAAATACCCAAAATTTCGATGCTCAAGCTAAAAAAAAGATGAGCCCATTTCCAAACTTTGTATGAAGCAAATTACGTGAGGAAATGTGATGTGTGTAATGCGAGGAAATGTGATGTGTGTTATGTATACACGGCTGCCATCGACGTACTCATTGTTACCAGTGTACGTTTTAATAAAATTTTCGTAGTGCTCACACTATCTGCTATCTATAAAATGTGTTCATATTTTATACACTCCGCATGCCGTTGAAAATGCTAGAAGCTCATTTTAATAATAAATATTTAATAATATACTGTATATTTGAAGAGAATATTCTCTTCAAATCTTCCATTATGTAAACTATCGTATATTGATAAAATAAACGTATACATCCGTACTCCACAAATGAAAAATGTTCCAGTTTTTAACACTTTTTACGCTGTAAACATGACGTTTTAATAATATGATAATGTTAGAATCCATTGACAGTCATGTATATAATTTATACGTTGCAAAGTTTATGAGGTTTTAATAGTTTTGGGCTCCGAATTTAATTCCATATCGAATTTAATAATTATTTCAAACACATCTTCATCACACATCTGTCACGTTCACATCTCATACTACATATTGTCGTATTACTGGCAAAAGACGTTAAAGCAAAAATGTAAGTTTTGAGATAATCGAGTTTTAACGTTTTAGTCTCTCTGTTAAATATATTTTACCACAAATTCTAAAGGTATAATGTATTATTTGATAGAAATTGTCGTAAAATGTATTTAATATTATCTCAAAACTCACTTTTTTACTGTAACGTCTTTTGCCAGTAATACGACGATATAAGACCTCTAGTTATCATAGCTTATAAACTCCACCAATGCTTGTTTTTTGGCAAACCAAAAAAACTATTTTCGCGTTACTGTCACAAATAAATAATTTGATTTTATTTGTAGTAGACGACTTATCGATATAGACATTGAACGTGATATTTAAAAAAATATTAATTTTCCTCAAGCTTACATGACGTCTTTAATTTAATCTCGGGGATTCTTAGTTTTGATGCGAGGCAGTGTAGATTATTAGTTATGAGAAAAGGTCATAATGATTTATAAGTTTTGATAGCAAAAGTGCTTAGGAGGAGCTCAATACGATCTTTGCTAATGCTAGTGTGTTGGATAAAAAATATCTATGGAGAGCTCATAATTTTAAAACAAAGCATTCAAAATGATAAATAATTTTGTTGTCACTGAGATTTTATTGTATATGACAAACTGAATACCACATTTTTGTTTATCTAATACCACAAAACTTTAAACAAGAAAAAGAATTTTTACAAAACAATACATTTGTCTCATCCTAATGAGTGTAAAAATCGTCGACACAATGATATCCAAAAGCCACAAGACTCTGACGCATATTCGATAATAGTCTTCTCCATCTTATCTTTATTAAAAAAAAAAACGCTTTAATCTGTGTATGTTCCACTCGATTGAAGAGAGACTTCTAGGCGGATTGTCAAAGATAGATAAGTATAAACATCATATTTCATTTATTTGGTGCTTAACGCATATCGTCGCCAATGTTGCAAGTTCACGGAACTTGACTTTTTGGTGAATGTGACTTTTCTTATTATTTGCCTAACTCATCCCGTGTCAATTCTTAGATGAGAGTATTCCCAAATTTGATATAACTGTGTCATATTTCATCCACGTTTCACATGTTATATTGTATATAAACATGTATGTCTTGACTTACTACAAATTGTAGTATGTAATGTACGTAACAGTCCCATACAAGTATTTTAAAGTCGATAAATCAAATATATTTTATACAACATTATATCATATGTAGTTTTAATGTTTGGAGTCCAATATAAATATAAACCATTCCTAACCCAAACTAAAAGCTCAATTAATTAATCAACGTTTTTTTAACCTTTGAATGTACGTGATATTTAAAGCAATTTCAATACTGAGGGGTGTTTCCCACGATCAACAATCAACGTTTTCATCGATTCCTATTTAGCATTTTATGTCCTCGGGCGATACTAAAGCTATACTCAGGTCATTCATTATGGCACATATGTATGTGATTATCGTTTACTCCATACATGACGAGCGTGCATTCCATTTGATTGTTTATCAAACACACAACGACTTCAAAACGAGAAAATATATTTAAAAAACCGCTTAAAAAGGACGTAACTCACAAAACATGAAAAGTGTTTTTAATGATTTTGGTCAAAATCAGAATATTATATAGACAGCACCTTAAAAGTGCATGAATACTTAATAAAACTGGTGGTTATTTAAGAAATTGATGTGATAGAGGTCTTTTTTCCTAGTCTATTTCACAGGCCATCCTTCCATCCATCCAGATACTAATTCGGCATTTTCAGCTTACGCTTTTTGATAAAACGTGTATTAAGTTGTACACATTGTGATTTTCTAAAAAAGCTATTTTAAAAAATCTGAGGGTTACCTCATTTTTCCTTTTTACAGTCTTTATGTGTATTTAGGTATACCTTTTCTTCCATATCCGCTATGGCAATATTGTTAATTATACAATAAATCCGAATATTAATTTGTAATTGTTATGTATATTATTTTCGTATCTTAAATTTGATTTTTATCGAACTAACCTTTCTTGGCCCACCTGATTATTATACAGTTAATATTCTATAAAGAAGGCTACCCAGCAAACTGCAAGCATGTACAAATATGCTTGACCAATGCGTGCTTGAAAGTCTCCAGGTTATAAAAAAATAACATCAATTCTACAATTGTTATAATAATCTAGTTACAGTTTATTTTTATCAACATATAAATATCCTCATACAAGAAAGAGTAAATATTTCTTTCCGATTTTTTAAAAATTTAGTTCTGGTTATAGAAATAATACGTAATGAATTTGAAAGGGATTTTTATATTCGTTATTGTATGAGTCGTATTGTGTTACTGTGAAAAAATGACCAAACCAATCATTATCGAACAGACTTGATAAAATACACACTTTGGAAATGTAAAAAAATAATAATTTTATGCCTATATTAAGAAGTTATTATTTGAAATCATTATAATTTCACGTTTGAAAGTTGCAATTTTCTCAAGTGGATACGATATATTCTCGTTTAATACAGTGCGGTACTTAAAATTCCTTCATCTGGACTGCTCGGGGCTTAAATTTATTGTTAAATACAGTAATCACATTTGAACGGAAAATGTTATGTCTTGCACATATATTTATTACCAGTTTTTTCGTTGCTTTTTTTTACTAAACTGTCTTAATTTAAAAACATCTTAATGAACGAAATTTGTCTTAACTCTTTTATTAGTGAGTTATTTTTTCTGGACACACGTTTCAAACACTTAAATCTTTCACTGTATCAAATACTGTGAAAATAAATCAAACTGGATGTGCCGATTTATAAAAAATGTCCTTCTAGTCGCATAAAACGAACAAAATAAACCGAAAAAGTATTCCGAATTGGTAAGAATGTATATAACATTATCACATGTAATTGCACCCATTTCGGAATCAAAGGAGCACTTGAGAACATATCTGAACCCACAGAACTGATTTATGCGATATTGTTTGTGAACGGCAGTATAAATATCCTTTCGTTTCTTTACAAATCATAATAAGTATGGACAGAATATAAAGGATTTTTTCAATTCTGAAATTAACTTTTTTTCGTAATGTTTCAAGTCGTCTTCACATTGCGGAGATCGATATACTCCTCTTTCGGGGTGGATATCTTCACAATGTAGATCCATATGCTCCACGTTGGGAGCGAACATGATATATATAAAAAAAATATATATGTATTATTAAGATTTATATGTATTTTGTAATCAAATGTTTTATTAGACTATGTTTATAAATGTTACTAATAAATAAGATATGGCTACTTCTAATAAAACTTCTTTTCTACTCACCAACGCAGCAACATAAAACTAATGTTATTAAGCTAATATATTCTCCCAACACCCATTAAGTTTTGAAAAACTCAATAAAAAGTACCATATAACTTTCTACGCAATAAATTAAATGACATCCACAGCCAACTCTTGACACGCGAGTCACGCCTTGACAAATCGATTTATCGACAATGACATATTGTTGCTGATTCGTATGAGTTATTACAGTTCTTGCCAAGCTGTAATGAAAATAGCAAATGAAGTTTTTGTAATTCAGATAAAATTCTTAATCATTTTTTCAGTTATTTTGATGACTACAATAAAATGCTTAAAATTTATCCATCGAATTAAAAAAAAAGTTAAAGTACGCAAACTAAATATTAAATTACGGTAAATAAATATTTTTATTTCCACGTAATTTTGGATTTCCTTGTTTTTGTGTGCATTTTTAGGAAACACTGATTAAACTATTTTTTATTATATAACTATTTTTATACATAAATACTTAAAACAGTGTTGCATAGTATCCTAATAGCGAAATTCTAAAATTATATAATTATGGTACGATCCGTAACACTGATTGAGTATTTATGTTTAGTTCTAATTCTCCGTGTTAATTTGTATTGTGGAATATTAAAAGTAATTATTCATTCTTTGCTAAATCGAGTTTTTCACAAGTGGATAACAATAAAAATTATTTTTCAAGAACAATACGAATTATTATGACTATTCATAATTATTATATGGTTCTGGTTTCACAATAAAGTTAAGTATTATAGAATAATAAATTCATGATCCTGTGCTGTGAACAGTCAATCTAAATAAAATTCCTTGCAACAATTATCGTAAATTATTTTATACAAATTAAACAAACGAGCGTAAATGTAAGGACTTATATTTACTAATTTATATTATGAATTATGGCCTTTAGCTTTCAAAATAACAAGTCGATTTCAAGTCTATTATTGTATGAAGGAGTTTAAAAAAATGTAAAATTATTTTTATTGACTCAAAACTATTATATATATTAGATTAATCTCCTTAAGTTAAATAGGATATTTTTTTTATTTAAATTATACATTCAATATTATTGACAACAAATGTGTTGAAACTTATCTTAAGAAACGCGTCTGTTTTTTCTGTCTTTCAAATATTCTGTAATCTAATAATCATATAGAATGTAAAGTCTTATGAAAGTCAACACATTAGATGTTAAGAAAAATATAATAAAATAAAACCCTAACATTCTTTAACACCTAAAACCCACCGTTCAGCAAGAGTAGAAAAAAATGTATATAATAACGGCGTAAAGTATTAGGTCGGTTCATAGATTTTAATACACCGATGCTACGAAATTCTGGCAAAATAACAGTATTTTACCTTACCTACCCATGCCTGGGGGCGTTTCAGCCCCGGGACTTATACGCCCGTGACTCCGGCCTCTTCTCTCCGTTCATTTTCCACCCCTCATATAACGCCAGGGGTAAGTTTACAACCACCATAAATGAAAGTGTAGCGGCGCAGGCGACGCCCATCGGGAGTAAATCGCGACTCTTATTTCCTATTTTACTAAACGCAGCCTGCTTTTTATAGTTTTCCCATACCTGCTGCTACAGTATAGCTTCGTAGAGCCCTAGAATTAGCTACGGTGTACACCACTGACGTGGAACCTTTCGTGTTAGAGTGTAAATTATTATATCACCTACGATGCTGGTCTTGGCGCAAAACTTTGGCAGTAAACAAAACAAATATTTTGTGATTAATCTACTACAATTACCATAGAAAAACAAAACCGTCAAAATTTCCATGTCAATTAAATACACATTACCAACACACCTAAAAAAATCAGTAATATTAGAGGCTTATTCAATTTCAAATATTCATTCAATGATAAGAAGTAAAACAATGATCTTATCTAATAAAAAGCTTGCTTTGTGCAAATCCGTGCAATATATTTTTAAAAAAATATGGTTTTCACAATTCTATAATATCACGCAACAAAAAATAATTTTAAAAGATATAACACAAAATATTTTTTTTATATTTAAAATTTCATGTCTGTAATTATATAAATAATATAAATACAAGAATTTTACTACGGTAGCCTTTGTTATTTTAAGGTAGCTTCAGAAATAGAATTTCAATTCTTAAATTAAAATAAGCTACGTAAAACAGCATATTTTTAAATGCTGTATAAATATCCTTTACTCCCTCTCTAATTTAAAAAGGCTTCAAAAAGAGGGTGTACGGTCTAGTAAGGTCTAAGTGCGAAGAGAGTATAAGCAAACAGAGTCTGTTACAAATCGCGTAGCTTTTACAACTCAAGCTTTCTTGACTTGTCTTCACAAAAACAAAGAGTACAGAAAAAGGTTTATATGTGTAGTTATTTAGAGTTTTCAATTAATAATATTTAAATAATAAAATTGCTTTCTCATAATGTTTTTATAATCATATTTTTGATTTACTTCAAAAATACAGGTAATTGATATTCACATGATTGTATATTATGTAAGTAAAGTATTTCTTAATACTCATGATTCTAGTTTATCATCCTAATAAAATATTTAAGCTCTAAACTTTTTGATTCTTTAATAAATTATATTAAGTATGTAAAAGCTTTGAATTCAAACATTATATATTTTAAAATAAAAAATAATTTATATTTCTTTATATTCATAATGAAAATCATGATTTTTCGAAAGTTATTCTTAATACTAGTACTCTTTACTATAATTTTCAATCAATTTATTAGTTACAAAATAAATATTCTCTTGCCAACGGAAAAATACTTAATATATCGATGTAAGAAAATAAGTTAAATATGACATAAATTCAACTATTCTACCAATCAAAGTATCTTTTAGTATATATTCACTGCTGACAAACAATTCTCGTAAAAAATAATCTGTCAATTCGTCTTCACATTGCGGAG